>OMNV01008268.1:10425-21391 GCA_900303265.1 Brotula barbata | reverse complement strand
CCTCCGAAAAAAAAAATCAAAAAAAATCAAACGGTCATTATAAACGGGGCTGTGGTTCCAGATTATCACCACAGGGTGGCAGCAGCGTCCAGCACAGCAGGGGCAGACTCAGCCGACGTCACAAGGGGACCAGTGAGTGACTCTCAATCTTACAGGCTTTCACTAAACCAAACCATTTCGGTGATCAGTGGTGTGTGTTAGTGAGTGAAATTAGCCTACATGGTGACAGGCTAAATACGGTCATGATTGGGACGTACGTCAAATCTATCATATTAGAGACGACAGGTTTAAAAGTTGAATGTGCTCCAAGGTGTCCTCATAATCCAAAAACAACAGCTGGGACATTGGGCACGCATCTAAGCATGAAGAAGATGATTGAGAAAGAAAAGAGAGAATAAAATGAATGGCGGAACATTTGTGAGATCCCCCTCTTCCGCTTGCATGGGGATTAGATGTGCTGCTGGCTGCAGATAGGTTTGGGCTGGATTCACCCTCTCTTTTTCTCGGTGTGCGTGCGCGTGTGAGTGTGTGTGCGCGTGTGGGTTTATTTTTTTTGGGCCCAGGAAGCAGGTTAAACAAGGGAGAGACAGAGGAGGGAGAAGAAAAGGAGGGTGAGTGGAGTGAGGAGGAGGACAAGGGGAACAGGATGAAAGGATGTAGGTGAGTCCAGGAGAGGAGACCCACCTAAATCTTCACTGAGCTCAGGATAGAACAAGGAGAGACACGGAAAAGACTAATGGGGTGACAAAAAGGGGAATGTAGAGAAAAACAGAATGAGAAACCGATAAAGAGCAGAACGTGTGTGTGCGAGCGAGAGACATATGGAGGGGGGAGGGGAGGAGAGTTACATATAGGTTGATGTAAAAAAATAAAAAAATAAACAAGACCTGACAAGAGTCTTATAGCATCAGCACCCTCTGCTCCCTCACTCCTCAATGGTCACTCACTAACACACACACCTGCGCTCACGCTCTCCCCGTACGTCACAGCCACTCTTTCCCTCTACAGTATCGTTCCATTTCCCCACATTTTGTTCCTGAAGTAAGATTTTGTTTTGGCAAAAATGTGCAGTGATCAAGGATACGAAGGTCTGGTTGTGTTAGCGCCTGACAAGTCCTGACCGCTGATGCATGAAAACTATGTCAACAGTCTCTAACCCAGTCTTACATCAGCCCAAATCTAGCAGCTTTCCTATGCTGCCGTGACATTAATTGATTTTGCTTGTTATTCCAGGGTTCCAAGAGCAACTTTGGACACCAGGTGAGAGGAATTATTCACATAACAGGATTAACCCACCGGATTGTATAGGAAATCTTGAGGTTGAGCCGTAGCAGCTGCGGCGGTGAGAAAGTCCTATTTGGGAGTATGGAGAAATTCTTGTCAGAGAGGCTTCATAGAACGGCGTGGCTATGCTTTACAGAGACAAGGGCACTATCTTGAACAATTTCAGAAAGTCTGGCACACTTTGAAGAGCTCCTAAACCTTGTAGACACATCCATAAATCATTAAGTTGTGTTAGAAGATTGTGAGGGGTACAAGCTCATCTCCTGGACTTATTTCTGTGTGAAAAGGTGCAGAGGAAAGTGGGGGTTGTCTTTACATGCCGATGTGCTTCACAAATCTCTTTAATATGAGTATATAATTGGATGGGAAGGCATTGAGGACATGCCCGTTCCGCAAAAAGGCAACTGTTCTAAAATGCACGTATTGTACAAAAAAAAACCATCCTGTCGTTTAATTAAACATTGCGAACGCATCCACATCCAGATGCCCTAACAGCAACTCCTGTTGTTGCCTGTCACTTCAAGGAACACAACCCTTGACACAACCACACAGGGGTGAGTAATCAATGTCCTACTCCGGTATGAGGCCTCCAGGAACGCTTTATCTCCATGGAATTAATTCTCGAAGGGAGTTTGAAGTTTGTTTATGGTGATACAGTGTAAACAATGTTCCCATAGATACTACATATCTGTATAAAATGATGCCAGACACATCTAGAATAAATAGAATTTAATGGGCACCTTAAGATTCCATAGCTTAAAAAGTAATGGGGCCCAGAATGGAGAATCTTTATTCCTCTGAAAATGAAGACGTTTATCTGCCTTTTTATGGGTTATACTCAATTAGTAATCTGTGACTAATGTGATAAGGCAAAAGCTCGAGCTGTTTGCCTGAAAGTATACTCAATTACCAATTAATTAACCATTGTTTAAGGGCTTCATTGAAATTCCTTTTTGTCTCACTCCCTTCTGTCCGTTCTTTTTTATGCCACAATGAGTTATTGCGTGAGCTGTGTTTACATACACACACTAGGTCAAGCGTGCACTGTGCGTGAACACCATGAATCTCCTCGTCATGGGTTGCATGAGCTGCAATGGCATTTGGACATATTGACATATAAAAATGTTAGATATCCACAAAATACTTTTATAGAAATTGGTCATTAGGATTTTCAGTAAGGCAGATCTAATGGCACCTATCCGACATTGACCTGCCTCAGACCCACAGGCGATTAATTGCATTGTTGGTGGACATAAAAAGACCCATGCTGTGGTATAATGGACACTGACGAAGGCTGTGATGAGTTTTCCCCTTGTAAGATTACAGGAGAAACTGAAATTAAAGAAGCCAGTGAAATTCTGACAGGAATCCAGCTGCGTAGCCTCCCAGAGAAGAGCCTAGGGTATGATAAGTGGTTGTGAGTAGACTACAATTGAACCTCAAATTCAGCAGGAGCTACGTGACATCCTTCCTAGCTGCCGAGCAGTGGGACAACGTTTCCCCTTCACACAGATAAAGGAGTCTGGTGAATTTTGTAATCTTGTCTAAATGTGTTTTGTGGATTTAGAAAGGCTTACAACGGTGTTCCCTGAAGTATGCTGACAGAGGTGCTGCAGGAACAGGAGGTGCCAGGGTCACTGCTGTGATCTGTTCAGTCGTTATATCCACAGACTGAGGGCTGTGTTCACACTCTTGGCATCCGGTCAAGCTTACCTTAACCCCAGGGATCCCCGTAAGCATCTGGAAGATGGTGGAGGAAGTCACCACGGGAAGATTCCAAGGGAAAAGTCATGCGGGCATTTTCTTTGTCTTTTCTGTTGATGTTACACTGTCCCTGACAGGAAAAAAAAACATCTAGGAAATGGATGAGTGCAGGCGTGGAAAATTCATTTTACAGACACAAAATGGTGTTTCTCATTGATCAAACTCTGAGTCGGCCGCTTAGACTTCTTTGAGCTACAATAATTCAAAATATCATGCAGTTCTGCCCAAGTATTTACCAATATAGCATGATGCATTGATACCGCAGTTTCTTGGCTAAATAGCTCTCCACTGGGCCATTCCGTTTCCGAAATACGTCTGAACTCGTGCTCTCGGTTTTGTTAGTGCAAGTCCCTCTTTGATTGCACCGTGGGGTTCATCTAATGGTTAAACTAAGGCTTTTGTGCTGCTCTGGTGCTTGAATTATGTATTTCGAATACATGAGGGCATCACTAGAATGTGTTTTGTATTACGTCTGCTAATGTTCCTCAGTCCTAAGCCGTCTAAAGACAGCCTCACTGACAGCTCTGTCTTAACTTTAATGGTGTGAAGACAACTGTAGACTAAAAAACGGGGCGAGATCCTCCGATAACGTTTCACGACTTCTCAGTAATTTATGCATTAACAAAGGCAGGACCCAGCATGACTTAACGCATACACCATTTTGAGGCTTTTAATGAACTCACGACGGCCCACAGGACTAAATGACAAAACGACTATGAGATAACGTGATGACATCATAATGAGAATAAAAACTTGGCCTTCATTAATTGTACTTAACTCTCGTAAGTGATCAATAAAGGATGTGCACGGATGGATGCTGCTGCGTCAAAGCTGCGGAGTGCTCTTACGGTTGTTTGATGCTACTGCAGCAGTGTTTTTAGTGTGACAATTTGTTGTCAAAGAGTTTAGGAATCGGCATTTCAAAAACGGCCCCCCCGCCCGCCTACCTCCAAAACGTCTTCTTGTGCGCCCTTCTCTGCCATTGTGCTGTAGTTGGGCGATGAGACGTGATTGACATGAGTTGTTGACAGCTCAGGCCCCAGAGTACCAATTGTACTATTGTTGTTTTTATCCAATGAGATTAAAGCAAAAGGAGATATAATAGAGACAGAGCACCCAATGCAGGGACACTTGTTGGGATATAATGAGGATATGGGCACATCTGATAAGAAGTGTATATTTAAAAATGTTGCCTACCCCAGCTTGAAGCAAGACGTTCTTAGAAGTTTTAATGATACAGAAGAATATGCAGAATATGATGATAAAGCATAATCAACTCCAGCGTTTGGATATAAGGAAGTAAAAGGTGGTAGTGTTTTCATCTTTTGAACCACAGCTTGGTGTACAGACACTGTTGTGACCCACAGCTGTGCTGATCCTGATGTGTGCACTGTTAGCTGTAACCTTTCTACGTGCCCTTTGAATTTACATGTAGCATTATCACTGCTGTCTCCGCCTCCTGTCTCCGGTTAACTATTTGGCAGTCTCCCCGATGTTCCTTTTTGTCATTTTGCAGAGGTGGCAACTCTGGGCTTACGCTAACATTGATCGTACACCAACACCGTAGATTAGATGAGCTGTGTACATTAGCAGGGCATTTGCTTGCCAAGCTTCCCGCAGACGTGAGGAAAATTCCCTTCACTGACTTCTTTATTTCTGAAGTTTATTCTGGCAGCGTTCTTGAGACGCACAGGTATTTACTTCAAGTGCTATTGCTATTCAATGCCGAAAGCTGAGAAAGAGTGTTTTCCACGGTTCAAGAGGTGTCACGGTTGTGTTTTAATTTTTTCCAACATTCAGCGCTCAAACACTACATGACATCTCTATTCCCCTTCTGCTGCTGCTAATTAGTGTTTACTATTTGATGGACTGGAGTGGTTAATTTGACACTAGAGACTTCCTTTTTAATTTGTTGAAAACCTCTCCACTTTATTATATTATACACGTTAATTAATGAGTGCGTTTCTACAAACTAATTTTGAAGTAAAACATTGTCTATTTCAATAGATTGTAAATATGTTGCATTTCAGATCTGGCATTGAATGTTTTTAGTCTATATTGACACCTTTGAATGAAACGTTTGAAAGAGTATTAGAAAATATTTAACATCTGCAAAAAGTGTAATGCTGATTTGCTTGCTGAGTTTATAAAGCATAAATTGTTCATTTATGACATTTTTATAATATTTTACCTCGATACCAAAAATAACTCCAACTGAGATACACTTAGACTTCACATCCAACCATTTTTACATTTTTTCCCGTGAACAGTGGTCGTGCTCAACAAAAATTTGCTTTCAAATGAAAAACCACAAAGCTACTATGTGTGTATTTTCATAGCAGGTGACTGACAAGTGTGTGTTCTGACTGCGTAAGTTAACCAATCGTACGGTGGTAAATAAGTTTTAAACTTTAAAGGCAAGCGGTTCAGGGTTATATAAAGGAATTTAATAATTTCATAAATTTAATGAGCCTTTTCACACTAGTTAGAAAAGTTATTAGAATTCCACAAGTTCTAGATTTATAATCAAATCAGTTTTATTAACCCTTACTTTTTTCTTAAATATATATTTCTGCTTGTTTTAATGTTTTAGAACTTTTTCTCATCCCAGAACCATGAAAACTTGGTGAACTGTGCTAATTAAATATGAAGCTATAGCATTTATTCCCAATAGTTTTGTACAAATTTCCAGAGGATTCATCTTTATATTTTTGGTATCTTGTGAAGCTACACTTTTTACTAATAATGTAACGAAAAGTTTATGAAAATGGATCCACTGGTGATGACCTTAGAGTTTCTTTTCTCTCCCTCTTTCTCCCTCTTTCTCCCTCTCTCCATAAAACTGAATTTCCCCCCCTCTCTCTCTCTTTTGTCTATCTGCTGTAGCTCCCTAAGATGGCGAGCGTCACTGTCACTGACGTGAGTAAAGTGGCAACGGGTTGATGTCAGTGTTTCTGCTGCTGTTCCAGGTATAAAACTGAAATCTGTCTGATGAAACGAGGGCAGACATTTAAAAAAAGGAGGTGGATATTCAGAAAGCTGAGGGCCAGAACCGTCTTCTTGAGATCTGTATCTGTACTGTCACACTTCTGACAATTTGACTGTTCTGCTTTCTTTATTCCCATTTCTTTCTATCTTTCTTTCGTCCTAAACCTACCCCGCTCACCTCTTTACTCTGAGCTCTTCATCAGAGGAGCATCACAGCAGGAGTATGGCTGCGTAATCTCATTTTTTACCCCTCTTACTGTGCTATTCTCCTCTGTTTGACAAACGTTCATTCTTTTTACCATAACTGTATATTTTCATTTTTCTCTCCTACAATTCTTTACTATATAACATCTTAAAGTAGCATAACTCTGTCTTATTGTGGATTATGAAAGGGTACAGAAGCGCTGAATTACACAGCAAGAGAGTTTTACAGAGTCACTCAAACTAATCCAGTCTGAAGATGCAGCTCCAGAGGTGTCTATGTGTGTGTGTGCGTGTGTGTGTGAGTGACTATGAGTGTATGTTTTTATGTAAGTATAGGATGACGTCAACTAGGATTTGTGGATAGTGTTACAAGAAGCATTGCATAAAGTCTTCTATAAATCAGATGCGACAGCAGATGGAGCGTCCGCAGCAGCCAAGCATGCCTCGCCTGTATCAGGGAGACGCGGCCTGGTCCCTCTGCTGTCTCTGTGGAGTTGTCGAGCACTTGGTCCCTGTGCAAAGACCACAGACCCACTTTGAGGAAGAAGAGAAGGGCCGCTATGAGCCGCTGAACTGCAGCAGCCTCTTCTCTTTCCACCTCATCTCTTCCGGAGAAAATCTGTCAAGCACTGGCGCTGTAATGTAATGTGTTCCAAACCCCGCTATCAGTCGGACTGGGAAATGGATCGAGCCGGCATCTGGCATATTTGATACGGGCCTTTATCTTTTTGTTACTGCTGCTTTAGGTCCATGCAACATCTGAGAGAGGGAAACCAAAACAGTGCATCAGCCTCACTGCATCCGTGTCTTGCATACAAATAA
Organism: Brotula barbata; assembly: GCA_900303265.1. NCBI lineage: Eukaryota > Metazoa > Chordata > Actinopteri > Ophidiiformes > Ophidiidae > Brotula > Brotula barbata. The sequence continues at coordinate 14,329 of OMNV01008268.1, read as the reverse complement.
GTCCACACCCTTACTGGGACCCAGTTGACAAACATCCAAAGGAATTACACTGTTGGTTCATATTTATTGGCGTGGATGCACGATGCTGAGCCCTTCTGGTTGTTCTACTGCAGTGAATTAAGCGGGCATGAAAATGGATGGCCATATTGTGACGACGTCAATGTCAATGTTTGCTGGTGTCCTCCCCGGCCATGCAGACAGATGGGCGGGTACAATGACCAGCGTCTACACGTTGGACTACACCTCCAAATTATGTTTACTTGTTTGAAAATCTATTTTATGGACACATTCATTTCTTCTCTCAGATGGGGAAGAATGCAGCACGTCTGTACGCTCTATCGACTGGCTGCTGCTAGAGAAAAACCAGGTTGGGTAGGTGAGAATGCTGAGCAAACTTTGACAATAAAGTGTACTGCAATGACTGACCATTACATTTTTGACAAATATTTTCCACAATATTTGCTGAAACCCTCCCTTAACCTACACCAAACTGTTTTTTTCCCCGTCAGCACTGGCAAATATAATTGTAATATGTATGAATAAATATGGACCCGTTGGTGGTTACTTGACATTGGTTGAGAAGTTAATCATCGTTCCTGTAAAACAGTGATGGATTATATTGTTTGCTATGTATTTATATAGAATGAATGAGAGGAGGAAAACATTTTGTAATCAAATGAATATTGCTTGGGTACGTTAAGAAAGGCTGCTATGTATGTATGTATGTAAATATGTATGTATGAATGTAAATATGTATGTATGTATGTATGTATTTATTTATATATATATATGTATCTACATATGTGTGTGTATATATAAATAAAGAGATAGACAGAGAGAGGTAGCTGCGAGTTTGTTTCACAGGGTTAAATCCCCAGACTGAGGCTCAGGAGACATTACACAAGACAAAATTGTTCATTAGATGCGACAACTGTTCTCACAGAGCCGGAGAGCGATGCCTGACAGCCTCGTAGAGCTCATCAAGTATTTAATGCAAACTATGTTTCATGCATGAATGTATGTTGTGCACATCAGTGTATGTGTGTGGGTGTGTAGTTAAACAAGTCTTGATAAGAGCAATACATGGACAGAGGCCAGCAGAGCATCCTCTGCACCCCCAAACCCTACCCCAAACACACACACACACACACACACACACACACACACACAGCAGATAAGGCCTCAACGGTTGAGCTGGTCCATGAGCAATGAGTCGGAGGGCATTGCACTGTGGATACCATGTCAAGTCGGCAGAAAAGAGCCAAACAAGGGGCTGAGGTATAAAAAGAGTGGAAGAGAAAAGTTGTATCACAGTTACAAAAAACAAATACAAAAGTAACTATGTTAGCTATTAGTCTATCAGAATCAGAATTCTTTTATTAGCTGTGTTGCAGCATGTTTTGATCCATACTCCTGCTTCTTAACATAAGTAGGAAAGTAGGAAATAAACACTGTAGAGCTCTAAGTGTATTACAACTATAAAATTGGCAATACAACTATGAGCCCGATGCTCCACTTATCAGAAAGTTGCAGAATGAAAAAAGTTTGGTGTTACTTTGAGAAACCAATAGTCCAATGTTAACGAGATCCTCTCTCTTGGACCTCTCTTGTTAAAGTGAACCTCCTGAGATGACCACTAACAACAGAAAATGCTCAGTGAAATCCATCCATGCATCACGTATGCTGCTCATCCATGGTAGGATCATGATGGGGCTGGTACCCATCCCAGCTGTCATTGGCCTCGCTACAATGGGACATCTGGTCAGCCTCTACAACTCTCTGTCTTCACCACTTCCTTTATTCAAGTTTGCTGGCCAGCGAATGTTAAAATCAACCAAAAGCAGACAGCGAAATCACACTGAGCACTGTGCTGAATCCGTACATAGCATGCACGGTACGAAGCAGCCAACAAAAGCCTGACATCAGCCATTACATCTTTATTTAGAAAGACAAAAACAAATAAAAAGGATGAGTTGTGATATGGTACTGGGTTGTTTATTTCATATTTTAACATAACGAAGGACTACAACTGCATTATATGTATAAAAATGTGTCTCACTATTAACTTTGCTAAATTATTTGGCATGGTATCGCTGCAACAAATTATCATTACCACAATGAATTAATCAATAATGATTACCTATACTGTCTTAAGAAATAAGGAAATGTTAAGTAAATGTATTTGTCACTATATATTAAAAAATCAAATACTTTTATTTTCATTTATCAACCGATACTCCCCTGACATTAATGATAAACACATATGAGCAGAGTCTGGGGTCAGTTTCTAAATATTGATAATAGGTTGCTGTCATACAGGTAGTGGGACCATATATAGTAACTTAAGTAAACTGAATTCATAGAGGAAGTCCATAATGCTGCAGGTGGACACTGCACCAAGGATGAGACTGTGTATGTTTGGTAGCTAAAAAGTGTCCTTGGCTGCAGGCCAAACTCAAATCCCCAGCCTGCAAGAGTATGGCTGGTCTTTGATTTTAGTTGGCCTGGCAAACAGAGGTGACCCGGTGCCTGAGCTGAGCTATAAAATGCTGTCAAAACAACACCAATTAAACGTTCCTGGATAATGACGATAAACCTTTAAGGCCTTATGTCTGATACATTTAGTGGTGTAGTACTTTTGTAATTTAGCCCATTTTTGCAATGGTTCCAATTAGACTGCAGATTGTGCAATGTCACTAATGGTTTGGTTTGGATTTTCCAAATGCAATTAGGCTGAGACAGAGATGGTCTACAAAAATACAATCAACAACTAATCTCCTCCATCAACTGTAAAGGTGCCAGGAAACAGTGAGCTTAGTGAGCTTTGAATGAGCACTCAACTGTGTTTTAAGGAGGCCACCTCTGGTAATTTGACTCCTCAATTGTTGTAGTCCAAACAAGGACTCATCAGACCACAGAAAAGTCTGTAAAACTCCCCCAGTTAGTCTTGTGAAGGATTTGGATGGCCTGGTCCTGAATGCTGGATTACACTCTCCCAAGTATGATGGAGGCAGAGACCTGCACTTGATGTTAGAGAGAGTCTGATAACAGCAAGGAGCTGCTGACCCTGCTGTCTTGTCCTCATCCACTTTATTGTGTCCTTTACCACTCCAGCAGGGGTCAATACTGAGAGCAGCTGCTGTCTCTCTGCAGGGGCCTTCAGTTTGAGTCTTTTACTAACACCGGGAATTATGATGAGCACAAAAGCAGGTGCTTGATACGGTTCAAAAGGTTTATTCAACCTTTTCACACTCGACAAGAAAATATTATTAAATAACACTTCAGTCCACGAGTGAATTTATTAGACAGGGGGCCAGAGATAACTAAAGCAAAACTATGCTTCCACTGAATCTAAGTCTGACAATCAAATCAATAAAGATAAGCACACAGCTCAGTTACATCAGTGTGCAGATGAAAATCACTCGGACTTCATCGACACATGTTCCATGACTCAGCAAGGAGTCCAAATACCTCAGGGGATGCATAGCAGACAGATGGACATCGATGTGCCTTTACACATATTTATCCTCTTTTTGTGCAACAACAGAGGCGGATTTAGTTTGTCTGGATGGAGCATATGGAGCTTTTTAGATGCACACATGTCTTGCGTACATTAATTGCGTACTTATATTTTCAATATTAATGTTCTTAATAGGTTTTTATGTTCTGTTTTATGTGGAGCAAGCAGCGCATGTAATTTCCATCCTGTAAAGCATTTTGAGTTGCATTTCCTGTATGGAAGTTGCGTAACAATATTTTATTTTATTTTATTTTATTTTATTTTATTTTATTTTATTTTATTTTATTTTAATTTATTTTAATTTATTTTATTTTATTTTTATTTTATTTTATTTATTTTATTTTATTTTATCATTTTTATTTTTATTATCATTCTGATTCTTCC
>OMNV01008268.1:0-10405 GCA_900303265.1 Brotula barbata | reverse complement strand
TTATTTTATCATGGCTGATGGCTGTGTTATTTTATTGGACTCCAATAAAACTGCTTAATAATGTTCAAATTACTGTGCAACAACCTGTCTTAACATTGGCTACTTGTCAATGTGAATTAAATAATAAAAACTCGACATCACAAAGACTTCAGCTGCCTGGTCCATCATCTTGTGCCGGTGCTGCATCAAGGAAAGTCCTAATTTGTCTGAGAAAAGTTTTTTTTTCTATTCAGCATCAATAAATCATCTACCACAGCCAATAATATTATTACAGTGTGACAAGATAACGTTTCATTTGGGTGTGCACGCTGACATTTTGGATGGCATTTGCACACCCTGGGAGACCAGTATCTACTCCAGTGAAGGACTTCAGCCCAAAACTTGCGATGAACCCAGAGGTGACGTCCCATGTGAGAAAGGAGAAATACCAGCTCTTTTCCTCCTCTAATTTGATTTTTGTTTGGGTGAAGAATAATTCAATACAGGTTTTTGCTCTTTTTCTCATATTGTTGCACTGTTATTAGTTTTCATTGGTCAAACTATTTGTCAGTGGTAATACCACAACCGATTGTGATCTCCTCCATCAGATATCATGATGAAATTGAATTTTCCCTCACAAAAACAGAATCCCACCGGGACGTCTCGACTCATTTCATTCTGAAATGGCTGTCATCATCTCTCATTTAGCTAGTGGAGATGAGGAATGAAAGGTTTGTACTATTCCTTCTACTTTGATATTACTCAGCAAACTGATGAGAAGGACACTGAATTATTGTTACTTTGTCATCACTCAGTGGGTGGGTAACTTTGTAAATTGGATTTTTTTCAGTCAGGTAATTTATATCCTGTGTCGCTGTGGAAAAAAATATTACTACAAGTAGAGTGCCAAATGACTGTTTCTATAAAGTAATGAGTAAAGCAACAACATTTAATATGAATGCCATCATTTAAAATGAGCCACAACCACTATATCACTTTTTATGAATGCTAACACAATGCTATCCATAAAAACCATTTCCATGAACAAAGAACACGGCATGCTGGTATAAAATGAAGCCTCCACGTATGTCTGGATGTGGTAACATTACAATTCTTTTTAGCTGCACAGACGGTCACCATCTTTCTGTCATGGGGCTTTATGGATGGGGGAATAGGAGATGATGCCCAGCGGCGAGCACTTTCCCTGGGGAGGGCAGAGTGCCTCTCTCTCACCGGCGTGGAGCTTCATAATTTATAGAGGAAACAAAATAAAATAAACAGAACAAAATGCTGCAAAGTCTAAGAGCTTTGGGTTTCTGACACTGTCTCTCACACACACACACACACACACACACACGGCAGTAGAAAACAATTACTTGTCCACCTCCTTGTTCCTGCCGCCCCGCGTTTGTCACCTTATGGCACCCAGGTGCAAACTGACAATTACAACAACAACAACCCTGTACTGAAAACAGAGTGTGTGTATGTGTGTAAATGTGTGTGTTAGACAGGATATAACATTAATGGTGTAATTAGCCAGGTTATTAAAGCTAAATTTACTCTAAATGTTCTGCCTCTATTTCTGCACCTGGAACTACTTTAAGCAAGGAGCCATTAGCATAAGCAGAGCACAGAGGAACTACGTGTATGTGTATGTGTATGTGTGCGTGCGCGCGTGTGTGCGTATGCATTAGAATTATATGTAGATGTATCTTCAATTACTCCCCCTCAGCTAAGCACAGTCGGTATTCAAAATGAGTCATCATTTGGTTGGTAAGTGTGTACGTGTGAGTGTGTGTGTATGTGTGTGCGTGCGTGCCTGTGTGTGTGTGTCTCGTCAGTCACATGACATTTTCAACCGTGTCTTTTTTGACATTTATAGCTTTGAAGTAGTGGGGAATCTCTGTTGCTTCAGTTGCTCACACTGAGTTGACTGACACAAGCTGTGCTGTCAGCCATACATCATCTGTCAGCATTGACAGAATGTCCAGAATCTGAGGCGTGAAAGGAGCCCGGATTCAGAGGCCTTGAACAAAACATCTTCTTTCAATAAAGAAGCACCCACAGCATTCATATTTTTCTCTTTATTAGCAAGTTGGTTGAGTTCCCGCTGGCTTTTAAAATTTGTTTTTGAAGTTTGTTGACATAAACCCGATGTTTGCCAGCACCTCAGTCTGTCATTTTCGAGGTCGAACCGTTTTGGGTGGCTGTTGATGGTATGCAAATGAACCACTGCTCTGATTGGTTGCTTCTGTGAGGGATCGTTTTGAAATTACACTCACAGTAATGTGATGTCCAAGCACCAGTTTACAGCGTCCCAAATGTATACCACATAGTAATATGGTGTTATATTATATTATATTAAGCGCTTGTGTGCAAAATATGAACATACTCACTGGGGTATAGTAACAGGAAATGGATACACAGGCATAGATTAACAAGATAAAATGTCAAAAAATACAACAGCGTGGGGCCAAGAAGTCAAAGGTAGGACAGAAAAAGAAAGAAAAAAAAAAAATTGACATTTTGTTTTGTTTATATAATCTTTTGACATTATCTGCTTTATTGCGATAATTACAGAGACAGACAGGAAGGGCACGGGGGATGACATGCAGTGAAGGGCACAGGTCAGAACTGAACCTGTGCTGCTGCTGCATTAAGGGGTATGTGCCTAAACCAGGGTTCCACCAGGCACCCACATTTCTTTTTATGTTTTACCAAAAAAAAATAGAAAAAGCTACATTAAAAATAACAGCGCCAAGATTTCCAAAACTGGGTAACTGTACCCTCGACAACAAAGGAGGAGAGAGCATAACCATCAAACAAATAAACAAACCACCAAAACCAGTATAATGCAGTATTTTAAAACCAGCAGCTGTATAATTTCTAATAATCTAATAATAAATAATTGTAATGGAATCATAATTTTCACTGATAAAACCATCATCAATTAGTTTTTACAAATATAAATATACCCAGTGGAACCCCATGAAAATGCTCCATGTTTCTAAGGGGCACACTTTTAATGATGCACGAGCGGCCCATGCATGTAGACAGCATAGTTAACAACGGGAAAGAATCGTTAACATGTATTTTTTCCATATCATTAATTTATCATGCACACTTGGCAAAATGTTAGATAAATAATAAAGAAAGTTTTAAAGACAAGCACTGTGTGTAAAGTGAATGCGATGCACCTGCCGGCAGCCATGCCACAATGATTTCACCGTGTGGGTGCATCACACCCGTAACACACATTTCATGATGTAACACTTCACTCCCATCCAAACCTCCTTGTTAGAACTGAAGGTTTTCACAAAGGTGAGGGCCATGGAGTATCCAGGGGCTTTCATCGGTACGCATATTCAGGGTTTTTGAGGTTTTCTGAATATTTTGGCCCACGGACCACCTTTCTGACTCAGGCGACCTGTGATGAGAGAGTGGGGACAGGGGCTGAGATCTTTTTATTTTTCTTACCTATTAGTGAGATTTCTAGGTGTGGTGAGATGTACACATTCTGTTTATTCTTGTCAGTACAGAGGTGGCCAGGGACCACCTTTTGTCATCTTCTGTCCCTAGTCTGGTCCTGTGCTTATTTCTCAGGTTTATCATTGTGGGAAGTCCACTCTAACAGAAGTATGGAGTTGCAAAAACTCAACTTCACTGCTTTTTTTCAATATAAAAAAACCCAAAACTGTCAAATATGTTAGCTGCTGATGACCACCCGAAATATCTCTACGGGTCACCAGGAAGGACACGGACCACTGGTTGAAAACCTCTGATTTAGAGCTACGTAAAAATGACTTCATCCCCCAAGCAGATGATTTTTCGTCCCGTCCCATCAGATCGCATTTCTAGCACTTTATTCAATGTCCGTGTGCTGACGAAAAAATGCATTGAGGTTTTTCCTCAAGTTCATCCATACCCAGGAGGAAAGAGAAAACATCTCAACAGTGAAAGATGCATGTGTACACACAAACACACACGCATTGCACACTGACCGCTGGAGGCTGAGAATAGATGTTCCAATTTGGATGCAGTTGATGTAACTATTATTTCTCCTCGCTCTTTCTGCTCTCCCCTGCTTCATGTTACACCTATCCTGCCTTCTTTCTCTCCTCCTTTGCCGCTCTCTCATTTCTCTCTATTCATCTCCTCTCTCACTCTTCTTCCTCCCCTTTCCTCTCCTCTGACTAGGCTTAACTCACTCCAGTATTTTTAGTAGTTGTGAGTAGGCGTCGCCAGGTCCTTATGAATTTTCATGGGTTTGTTTAGTGTGTAGGCTGACACGCTGCTCTCTCTCTCCCCCTCTCCATCTTTCTTTCACACATACAATCACAACAGTTTAAGTGCACAAGCATTCATACAAGAACGCGCACACACACACACACACACGTGTTACGTGTGTAGGCCGACTCTTGGTAATGAGGATGTTTGGTGTCTCAAAGAGAACCAACAGCCTACAGCGGGCTTGTCAAAGTCAGAGTCGGTACTATCAACTCTCATTGTCCTCCATCATCCTGTCCTCCGTCTCTCACTTGTTCACTTTGACTCACGTCTCCCGATTTCTTTACGACTCCTCTCCACTTCGCTCCAGGCTTGCTCAGATGAAGACGTACTTAATCCAGGAAATTAATTATCTTCATTTATCTGCTCCATCTCACCTCCCCGCAGTGTGTCTGAATGTGGCAGGATGCTCACATGAGTGTGTACGTACATGTGTCGACCATGGGATAACATGTTTGTAGCAGGGGGAACATGCATATGTAGGTAAGTGTGTGTGTGTGTGTGTGTGTGTGTGTGTGTGTGTGTGTTATGTATGTTGAGGGGATGTCGCTGCAGGGATACCAGGAACATGTATTGTGCTTGCATGTGTTATAGTAATTACATTACATCCTGACGTGGGCTGGCTCGATTCTATTAAATAAGAGACACACATTAGTGTCCGACCGCGTGTTGTTACTCCGTCCATTAGATACGAGCATATGGATCACGTCAGAAAGAATTAGGCCGCCGTGGTCCTCACGCCGAGCCTCAAAGGAAGCAACACACAGACATGCATGAGTACACATCATCACACACATGTACATATGTGTTTTGCTATGCTTTCCCTCAACAGCATTTCAAAGAAACTCCGGACGGACGACTGCAACGGGACTCCCTCATTCCTTTTGTGATCTGTTCTTCTCCTTCTATTTTCTCCTCCGTCTGAACCCAGGCTATGACTTGCGACAGATCCTCTAGTGTCGGTGTGTGCGGGTTTGGAGCAGGCCTAAGTGCGTGTGTGTGCATGTGTTTCTGAGTGCTCTTCTCTGCTCCCCTCTTCTGTCCCACTTCAGCCCAGATTAGAGTGTCCGTCTCCTGAGGGAGACAAAAATGTAAAAATGAAGATTTTCTTTTTTCTTTTTAAACCAGCACACTGGTCTAAGCATGCACAAACACACATAAATACATACACACATACAAATTACAAACACACACACAAACACGTAAGGGTGCAATATGAATGCATAAGGAGGTCGGGAGCAGCATCCCAAAAAAACCCTGTGTCTTTCTTTGTAAGCCACAGACAGACAGACAGACAGACAGACAGACAGACAGACAGACAGACAACAAGAGCCAGGAAGTAGAAAAATGTAACCTTTACTTATTTACAGATTGTACAGAGGTACTGAGTGACAAGAAAGTATTTACAACAACACATCTAGTAGTTAAGAAACCCCTGAACTCATACACATCTGGGATACACAGCAGGAAGACCCAGCGGACTACACCCCAACACACACCTTCATTTCCCTGTGTATATGTACACAGGCCGGGCCGAAGTGGGCTAAACAAAGAACTGTGTGAGCCTTGGAACACTTTCCACGTGCCGCAGTGGCTACAGGAGTCCTGGCCATAAACCGGGGAACGTATCATACCTATGTACTGTATGGATCCTGGTGCATTAGCCAGTGTGGAGGTTGGACGTTGGGACATGTAGCCCAGTAGGTCAACTCGGGGGGAACTCAGGTGCTGCAGGAAAATAGGTACCACCAAAAACACGAGCACATCATGCAATTTAAAAAATAAACGTAAATTTAAAAAAAGGTTGGTGTAAAAATATCTGTGATGGTGGACGTACAAAACTGGTTCTACGTGCACACTCACCCACAACACAGACTCAGTATGTGTGTGTGTGTGTGTGTGTGTGAGCAATTGTATTCATGTGTATTATATGAGTAAGAGCCAGGTCAAATGTTATATGTGGGAGGAAGGCAAGAGAGTACAGAGAAGTACGCGCTCACACACACACACACACACACACATGCAGGCACACACACCACAAACAATCTCTAGGTACACATATCATCCTCGGTCTTATATAAATGCTTTCACTGTGTAAAACACACACACACACACACACACGCGCACACGCGCACACACACACACACTCACACACAATATCACTCCGATGTGAAACAACACAAACTCGTAGTGGAGAACTACGTGAGTGGGAGTGGGCTTGGTAACCACACAGGCTGGACTATCGTTATTTATTGAGTGTGATTTACGCAGATGAGACCAGCTAGCTAGTTAACCGCTTAGTTGAACAGTATAGGTAACCAGTGTGTTAACCCAGCAGTGAGGACTGTACAGTGAGTTTCCAACCAATAACACACCAGAGGAAAAATCAGTTTCACACAAGAATCTAAAACATGCCAGTCTTTTTTTAAGAAGCAGAATAAATGCCACATTGTCACTGAAATGAATTCAACACTGAATACCATTCAAATCAAAACAAATGAAATTATTTTGTAACATTTTAAACTAAGATTTCTCTGTACATAAGTATAATATTGCAACCTGATATTGTGCATATACTGTAACTCACACACCAAACTGGTTAAGATGACCAAAGAGGGGCCGCGCTCACCATTCACTATTTGCATTCTTTGCAGCCAATACAGTTATACATGTGTGTGCGTGGGTCTGTTTGTGTGTGTGAGAGAGGGAGAAAGAGGGACAAAGAGAGAGAGAGAGAGAGAGAGAGAGAGAGAGAGAGAGAGAGAGAGAGAGAGAGAAATAAAAAGTCGACAAAGAGAAAAGAGAGAGACGGTCAGCTAATGGGATATCAAGTCCTTTTTCCATCAAAATGCTTGTGCTCAAAAAAAAATCAATGCCCGGACTAAGTATATTATGGATTTCTAGAACACTCATACACACATTGCCAACTCTTCAAGTGTGTGTGTGAGTGTGTGTGTGTGTGTGTGTGTGTGTGTGTGTGTGTGTGTGTGTGTGTGTATGTGTATGAGTGTGTGGTGCCTCTCTGACGAGTCACTTTGTAAACTCTCTGCCTGCCACGTGACCGTTTTGTTGAATAAATGGCGCTGTGCTCTTGCCAACAGAGTCACAGAATTACCAGCTATTTTGCAGAAGAATTCATTTGATGACTAAATCTACAGCCATGATGCACTCACCCTTTTCATCTAGAAAAAAAAAAAAAAAATTAAAACAAGCCTGAAATCCTCCTATTTTCGAAGAGGGTGAGTTATTTGATGGATCTTTACTACCAGCGATATTAGGTGATTTCTAACAAAAAGTAGTAATGTAGAGATTTTAAACATCACAACAGGAGATTATTCTTCTGATACTTAGTCAAGGAAGGAAAATTTGAGAGAAAGAAGAAAAGAGACAAGCGATATGTAGGCAGGATAAGGAGGGAAAGCACAGTGAAAGTTAAAAACAAATTGAAAAATTAAATGTTGCTGGAACCATTTATCCAACCGCACAATGGAAACTGAGCAGGACACCTATTGCCTTTATTTTGCTCTAAATCCACTGCCACAGAGAAAAAAAGAGAAAGAAACATCTATGCAGTGAATTCAGAATATTCATAGTTTTCAGTATAAAAGTGTTTTTTGTCAAACATTTGTGTTTGGTGGCAGGGTATAAAATCTACAAAGTGCACAAATAGAAGCTACTGTATCTTGTAGCCTCAACACATACACTCACCCTTAACTAGTATCCTACACTACTGTGTATGTGCATATGTGTGTGTGTGTGTGTGTGTGTGTGTGTGTGTGTGTGTGTGTGTGTGTGTGTGTGTGTGTGTGCGTCTGACCCTGTATAGGAGTTAACTGTATCACAGGGCAATTGGAAGCATGCAATATGACCTGACGGCTAGCTAAGAGAGGAAGCAAGAATGCTATATGTCTAAAGATGTAGAAACACTAGAACACACACGTTCGTCCTGAGAGGCTATTTACTGGGCAGACTGGCAGCCATGTTTGGTCCACTTTTTAGGAATGTTCAATTAACTGACATCAACAACAACAGTCTGTCGCACTACTGCCACAGCTTATTTCCCATAGTCAAACACTGTGTGTGTGTGTGTGTGTGTGTGTGTGTGTGTGTGTGTGTGTGTTCGAGGGTTTGTGCATCTACGGACAGGAGCTGAACCCTTTAGAGGATACAATTTCCAGACCAGACAGTGTTGTGGCTAAATGTCCACCTCAAGTCTCGTCTATCACACAGACAGTATTTTCCATTCAAGTCGAGGATTACGCCAGCGTGGTTTGCTGCTCTTTTTCAGAAAAAAGACGCAACTCTCTCCACTCCTAGAGGCTGGTGAGAGGACAAGATAGGTCAGGCAGGCTGGAGGTTGGCTCATCCAAATATTCTGTCATCGTCATATCCTGATATACCTTTAGATTCCACTGTTGGTGTTAGACTCCAGATACAGATCCCTCTTATTCCACTGGCAATTTGATCTGTTTTGGTGGTTATATTGTGCCCAGAGCTTGAGGCGAGGACACACACGCACACACACTCTCCATCTTGCAATGCGCCTCCAGGTGTCCGTGCGGTTTAAGTCCAGCCCTATAGAGGGTGTGATGAAGAAATAATTATTTACTCAGCATCAATGTCGCCTATTAGTCTTGGACCTCGTTGCTGTGTGTGTCTGCATATGTATCAGTGTGCGTGCGTGTGTGTCTCTGTAGGTGATCAGAGCTGCCTGATCCGGTCACACACACACCTCTTTCTTGCATGCGTGTGTGTTTTTGTATCTTAGTGAGACTAAGTGTGTGTCTCTCAGACGTCAGACTCGATGCTGGGCATGCGGCGGTAGAGACGCGGCCGATTGCCGCCTGCGCTTGAGGCACGCGGCGCTGTCACATAACTCATAGGCTGAGAGGCAGCGGGTGGGACCATGTAGGCCATCACAGGAGGCTCCTGCTGGGGGTAGAACACCTGTTGGTCAACATGACTGCCATGCGGACTGATATGATGGCTGCCATGGTTACCAAGGGTAAGCGACAGTGGCATTCGTTGCTTATAGATCTCGTGGGCAGAACTTCTCTGTGGCAAACGTACGACAGCCTGGGAGGCAGGATCTCGCTGTGTACTGCCCGGGGCCGACTGAAGGAAAGGGTTGTCACATGGTCGATCGGGGAAGAGACTCTTTGAGCGCCTGGGGAGAGGCAGCGGGGTGTCCAGACTGTGGTGGTGGGAGGGTGACGGGGAAGGGGGGCTGCGACTACTGAAAGGACGGTCCGAGCGCATTGTAAGAACGTTGGCGTAGGCTCCCTCGTCCAGGGTCAGCTCTCTCTCCTTATCTCTATCTGGCAGGCTCAGCCCCCTCAGGTGGGCGTGAGACTGCGGTTGTCGTTCAGGGACGCCGTCTGGAAGCACGTTCTCGTACGAGTGTTGGCGATTCATCTGAAGGTGTTGGGCGGAGGGGGACAAAGGGAGAGCAGACGGGGAGGAAGGGGAGGTCTCAAAGGGGCTGACAAGGCCGTCCCCCTCGCCGACCAGGCCCAGCTCGCTCTGGGGAAGATAGTGTGTAAACATGTCCCCACCGTGCGGGTGAGTGTGTGCGTGGGAATAGTGCGAATGGAGGTGGTCTTCACTGATGTCGTACAGGTTGCCCAGGTGGGTGCAGGCGTCACAGCGCGCCTGTGCGGAGCGAACAGTGTAAAGGCCAGAATAGCCGCTCAGTTTGGAGAGGCAGGAGCGACAGTGGCTCGGCCTGATCCCCTGGGTTCCCGACCCGGTGCCTGCAGCATCAAAAGAACTTCCTGCTTTGTCCTTCACACTGTGGAAAGATCAAGGGAGAGAAAATGACACCGATTAACCGAAGAAGCAAAATCAGGAGAAGTGAGACGTGAGGATAACAATGGAGCCATGAATCACTGGATGTTAACGTTGTGAGTGTGATACCTGCTGTGAGTGTAGGTGCTGTACTTCTTGTCCTTCAGAGAGTGCAGATCAGCCTCGGCGCTGTGACTGTGGTGCAGCAGGGTGGCACTCAGCTGCAAAATGGGCGGGTCCGTCTGGTGGGCGTGTGTGTGGGTGTGTGAGTATGTGCTGTCAGGTGGAAATAAGTCCGGGGGGTAACTGTGGTCGTCACCCTGGCTTTCTCTCTGGTAGGGGGAAACAGACT
>OMNV01008263.1:0-11624 GCA_900303265.1 Brotula barbata | reverse complement strand
TCACTGTAAAAACGTGTGCTCTGATCTCCAGGAGGATCCTGACCGTATCCGCACGTTAATCCATGCGTTCACCGTAGATGAGTCACTGCTGTTTCCTGTCTTTGGCCCTCGATTGGCTCCCGGTGCCGTCTGTGTCTGTGCCATGCATACAGAGTCCAACCGGCATGTTCACTATCAACACGTGAAACACCTGAGCTCCTTTTGATGACAGATATAAACACTCTGGAGGCTGCAGGCAGACAGCGAGCAGCTTTCATCACGGGTCGTCTGATGCCGGCTCCTGTTGCTGCGCTCTCATTTGCATCTGTTTGTGGGGTTTCTCTGACAGACAAAAAAGGTGTTCATCTGAACCCATCTGGGTGATGGGGATTATTTAGCCACAAGTTACAAAGCTACTAACTCAACTACTTTTTCAGTAGTTACAGAAATTGAGGAAAGACGTCGACGAGTCCGTGAGTCCATGAGTCGGCACAGAAATCACTGCGTGCTCTTGCAGTACGAAACCTACTGCAATACAGAATGTAAACTTTTCATAATATTTGCTTCCAAAATATCTAATTTTGCCCCTCAAAGTAGCTTCAAAGCTACTTTTTCCCACGGGCTTGTAGTGTCGCTAACTACTTTATTAAGAAAATAACTTTGGCTACAGATTAATACTTAAACTTGCGAGTAGCTTGTAGCTTGTAATTACTTTTTCAAACTAGCTTTCTCATCACTATTAAGACGATAAAATAAGATGAGATGAAACTTTATTAATCCTGAGGGAACTCTTGAGCCAGAAATTGCTCCAAAATTACTGTAACATAGAATAAAAACATATAAAAACAATCCTAAATGTAAAGTGAAATATAAAAAATAATAAAAAATAAGAAGTAACATACTGTAAGTTAGGTGCAAAAGTAAGCAAGAAATAACTCAAATAGAGTAAAATAGGCATGACAAGGTAATAAAAAGTGGTATTGCTACTATAATAAACGTAAATATTGGACATATTAGACCTCATACCGTAGATGATAAAATTATAAAAAAGTTAAAAATGTAATATTGCACACAATAGTGACCGTAATATTACACGATATTGAACAAGGTACTTGAAAATAATAATCTGATGATGAGCGTAGTATATACCATTAGATGTAATATTGTACAGAGTCGGTGTAGTGTTACACCTGATATTAAAAAATAATCTTACACATCATACAGAAACAGGAAACACAATAATGTGACAGCAGTAAAGTAATACTGCACCGAATATTGTTGTTTATTGTTTGCAGTGTTTCAGTGTTCCTCCCTGCAGGAGGGGGCGGAGTTACACAGTTACACTGTTAACGGTCTTATCAAGCCTCTGCTCTCATGGAAACAACACAAAGGTCAATAAGTTTTATTTTCTTGGATCCCTGAAGCTCTGGATTTCATTGCCTCAGTTCAAATGAATATTTAATTCGGGATTTGTCCCCCCTCTCCTCTTTTCTCCTCTTACCTCTCTCACATTGTGCTTATGTTCTCATTTTATTATGCGGTACATATAAAAAAATCATCCCCATGTATCCAGCAGCAGAGAGAGAATATTCCCATCGACTTTGTGAGTCATAAAAAGAACTGGTGCACGTCTCCGGGCCGATCGTAGCAGGCTGCACCGAGACCGTTTCTCCCACACTTTCCCAGAAACACCAATCTCTTACATAATTCCCTGGAGAGCGGCGAGCGGTACAGATGGTCACACGAGCTCCAGCCTCTTCCTTCTGAGCACCAATAAGAAGCCGGCGCTCCGTTTGGTAAACACAACATGGTCACGTATGCAGAATCAAAAGCGTGCCGTTCTGATTTCAGACAGAGAAGAAGAAATCACCCTCATGCACGCTCACGCCTCAGCACTCCAATCCCAACACACTCCAATCCCAACACACTCCAATCTGCCCGCCGACAGCAGGACGGGCTTCACATGAGTGGGATGCAGATCTTGTGTTGATGCTGAAGATGCTGCATTTGTGTGTGTGTGTGTGTGTGTGTGTGTGTGCCTTTAGGTGACCTTGCTGGTGATCTGTGCCCTGGCCTTCTTGGTGTGTGTGGTGTTCCTGGTCGTCTATAAGGTGTACCAGTACGAGCAGCCTTGCCCTGACAGCTTTGTTTACACGGTGAGTGCTGACATCTGAGCCGTGTGGTTTGTGAGTCTGCTGGAGGTCACGATGTCGTTCCTGCCTTCTCTTAATAACAGAAGAGTTTTGTGTTTGCAGGTTTATTTTAGAGAGATAAAGTTTAGATGTTTGTCTGTCATCGTAACAGAAGTGGCCCACAGCAGGAGCGTTCATCACAGCGTTCGGCCTCACATCCATTTGTATAGCAGAGCGTAGATATTTTCAGCAGTTTACAGATAATCCCTCAGCTTAAGATCCCAAAAAAAGATTGATGCCTCCGTGGAGCATCATGAGACTGAGTTTGACTCGTCTGCTGAAGTGACGCGTGAAGGCGTGAGCGAGAGAGAGAGAGAGAGAGAGAGAGAGAGAGAGGGAGAGAGAGAGAGAGATGGTTGTTCCCTGTGGTCCCCTGGCAGGAAGATGTTTTTGTATGGGGCTCCATCTTTTTTTCAATTCTTTGTTTAAAGAGATATACAAGACGCATTCACTGCAGAGCCAAAAAACAATAAACAGAGGAAAGTAACAATAAAGGAAGAAACTGGAAATTTTCAACATTCCGTCCAGTTCTCCCGTATCATTTTACAATTGGTGGACAAGAAAATATATAATAATTAATCATGTCTAATTCTAAATACACATAATAATAATAATAACACACTGTATATGCTATATTAACATATTCATATCATCTCATAAGATCTGCATAATTGTAAAGTGTTTATAGTATATACAGTTTGTTTGTATAGTTTAAAATAAAGATTTAAATAAAAATATAAAGAAACAGGAGGAGAAAAAGGATATAGGAGGAAATAGGAATTAGTAGACTTATTTGTCACCAAAATAAAAGCAGGTTGTAGCTGTTGTACAAAACTAACCTATTTGGACCAGGACCTAATAAATGTGTCCATGTGTAGACGTAGAGTACATTAGAGTACAAGTACTTCATGTACCGCTTCCATCCACTCGTTAGGCATCAACCAGCGTTAAGTGAGGCCTGTTTCTTTAAAAATAGAGAGTTGAGTTACTGTAACGTTGTAAAACGTGTGTAAATGACTTCCTTTAGTTTAATAATGAATAAATGAGGGGAATCCTGCTGTGTTTCATTGTCTGTATCGTGTGAAGCCTTTGGTCGGCCTGCATGTTTTCTCACTTTCTCCTCTCTGTGGAGCAGCAAGGTCGCTGCATGCCGGCCGGAATGTACGGTGGCTACCCCCCTCAGGGCCCTGGGGGCCGCGGGCGTCTCTTTACCCTCATCAACCACTACAACATAGCCAAGCAGACCATCACCAGGTCCGTATCCCCATGGATGACCATCATGTCCGAGGAGAAGGTCACCCAGCAGGAGACAGAGACCTCCCAGAAGCTGGCTTAAGCCACCTGACACGGAAGGTGGCCTCACCCTCACCTGCTGCAAAAACACATAAATAAATAAATAATAGGGTTGTGCCATTCAAGCAAACCTCCCGGTCCTCTGAGGGATGAATTCAGGCTGCGTGGCCTGAGGTGCTGAGCTGTCTTTGATGGGCTGACTTGGGGCTTTACCGTAGCAGGAAGATGGCGAAGGTGTCGGCGGATTCACAGTTTGTTTGAATAGCATATGTTGTTATTTATTTACACTTCAGAACACAGTGGCAAATATGTAGAAGCCACAGGAACACAACACACCGTCGCATACACACACACACACGCGCACACACACACTGTCTCTGTACATACACATGTAACACGACTCACTTTAGTACTCAGATCGTGAAATGAGTGTGAAGCATCTCGGGCGTGCGTCGCTCGGTAACAGTGTGCATTCTATCGTTCTTTTCACACGTATTACTTACTGATAGCGCATGCAAGACTTCTTCAGGTCCAGCCAGGGGTCATTTTCAAAGTTTGCAGTATATTTGCCACATAGGTCGTCTGTGAAATCACTCAGAGGTCACTTTGTTGGATACACCCGGACAATCCAAAATCTAAATCCAGCCTCTGTGAAGTTAGCGGGGGTTGTTACGTACGTTTATTAAAAGGTGTTTCAACGTGTTGGACAAAACATGGCAACTAAACCAAACCCTACCAGGTTCAGGTGTGTAACACTGGGTTGCCCGGGTGTGTCTGATGAAGCGACCGCTCCTCTCAGCTCATTAGGTTGTGAATAAATGAAGCTTGAACTGGAAGACTCGTTTAAACCAGCAAATTTTTCTGATGGCGACTCGTCGTAGCCCTCGCGGCTCTCTCTCGCATATGGAACTGTTAAAATGTTCAAGTATTTCATGCACCTTGTATTTTTCATCCAGCTCTCCACGATTGTCGAGACTTCTTTGTGAACACGACACACTGATCTTTTTTTTTGTTCTTTTTGCTTAATGATGGTTACTTTCCTCAGCATAACATTTTCTGCTACTGTATTGAATGTTTTGCATTGCTAGTGAAGACACTGTATTGTGCAATGCTTTGCCATCGGTGGCTCCTGCTTGCCGTCACAGATACTAGACTTAGGTTGATGTAGTGGAGCAATCTGACAGTAGTTGCTTGTCCTGTTGCTTTTTTGCGTTGATCATTTAACTTCTCACACGTTATGTACCTTTTTCAAACGGTGTAATGGTTGTCATCGAAGTGCATTTGCTACATAAAATGTTGAATGAAAAACTGAAATAAAGTGCCCATGTTTCACATCAATGTCCAGCTGGAATCCGTTCATGATCACCCCAACATTCATTTCTGTGTATCTGACTTCTATAATCTCAGTCATTATCCTAGAAAACCTCACAATAGTAACTTGACTTGAATTCATTATATTAATGACAAATAAGTAATAATTTATAGTTATAACATTGATTATTCAATATTGATATAATTGTATAGCAAGGAGCTTTGTAGCTATTGTACCTCAGTTATATCTATGTAAAAGTACAAATATCTCATTTAGAGATTATTTGTTTACAAGTAAAACTGAACCAACAGAAAATGTACCAAAAGTAATTTAGCTGCTAATCTTAAAATGACGTAGGTTTGTTTTTTGAATAATAACTGTACTTAAGGATTGAAAGTAAAATAATTCATATTCTTCTCAGTGTCATTTCTAACTTGTGATGGTCTTCAGATTAACCAAATGATGATCTCATCCAAAACTACACATCTTTAAAGATAAAAAAAGGCCATTTGTTCAGCTCTCAGTCACTTGAGTGAAGCTTTTCAAACTTGATTTAAAGATGAGTTTGATCATTGGAGGACACGATCAATGAGTTGGACTGTCAAGAGTCCTCTTCAAAACATTTCTTCATTTTACAGGGAAAGAGTGACTTTGTATGCTTTTTTACCTGTTGACCAAAACTTAACCTTTACATCTATTAATACAATTTAAGAGTAAATATATGTAATAAAGTAAGATCTGCAAAATTCATTTGTAACCAGGAACAAGTATGTTTTGACAAAAGTAGTGAAATAAAAGTAGTGATGTTACTTTAGATACTGTATGTAGTAAAGTAAAAGTGACAAATTGCAAAAATATTTATACTCCACTCCAAGTACAGTCTACAAGAACATACTTAGGTACTGCAGTCAGTAGTTTTCCTGTTGTTGTGTGTTGGTGTAAAGCCCTTTGAGACGTGGTGTCCTATGTTGGACTAAACACATTAACTTGACCTGAAGCATTTTAACTTCATTACTTAAACCACTGACAACCATCTGTCCTCATAACAGAGGACTGTCCAGTCTGAGAGGCTGTACATGACCGAAAATGATGTTTAAAACATAGTAACTTTAAAACTGTGATCCAGATCTGCAACAAAATCTACCATAACGCTCCACGCCACACCTCTCCAAAACAATTCTTCAAAATCCTTTGGACTTAGCATGCTAATACACACAGACACAAAGCCAAAAAAGCAAGAACCATAACCTCCTTGATGGAGGTTTTGAACGTGCTCACAATTTTAAGAATTCTTCCTTTGAGGACGGCTACTGTGAAGGAAAAAAAAAGTTTTAAAGGTTAAATTTCCTTTTGAGTTCATCTAAAAATGCAACCTCTACATTCTGAATGATTTAGACTGGAACATGGGTTTATCCTAATGCAGTTATTAGCAGTAAATCAGACCTTGGTGAGAACCAAGTCGCCTATCTGAAGTTATTTTCCTTAAGCTTCCAGCAGCAAGTTGCTGCGTATCGAACAGTAAATCTTCTTTAATGATAATCAATAACTCCAAAGTAAAAGAAGAAGATAAAAACACTATTTATTGAGTCACTGCTTTCTTTTACTGGATTGTGCGAAGTCTGTGGGAACAGTTATACAGTTACAGACATGAAATAAATAGTTCTGGCGTCCGTAGCTGCTTGGGAAAAAAACGTGTTCGGTTAAGTATGTTAATGCAACTAAGACACAATTTCTCATCACAAACCATTTAGTGAAAATAATGCAAGAAAATGCAGAATCCTCTGGTGCACAGAAGTCAATTCTCTAACTGGAACTGTTACACAGTCAGTCAGACGAGAATCGAGACAATCAAACCATCGTCAGTCACTTTAGTGGTAGAAACACAGATTGTCAGCCCGTATACAGTACAGTTATTAGACAGTACTCTATAAAATGGTAACAGCAAGCATGTTGTGACTGGACAAAGATACTGAAGCAGTGAAGGATGCTCTGACGTCTCCCTTTGATCACAAAATCTTCCTAATGAACAGACGAAGATGATTCACTTTGTCCACCTGCTCCAGCGTTCATTCTTCCTCAGCAGATTCAACGCTCCACTCAGATAAAAATATGCCATCGCCGGACAGATGCCGCATCCTGAAGTCCGTGCTGGCAGCTGTGTTAGCTATCGTACCAGTCGAGGAAGAGCAGAGAGAAGGAGCACATGACCAGGAAGAAGAGGATCCACACGCGGAACCCAGCGTTGTTTTTGATGGCCTGGTGAAGAAGAGGAGGTAAACAAAGAGACCCGATGTTCATTTATGTATTTTGTGTTTAATGAAGAGAAAAAAATTTGATACGTGATACGCTCCAATCAGTTTATTGATTCGGTGCCTCTTACCTCTCGTATATCCTCGTTTCCTTCTTTAACGTTCTCTGTGGCACCTACAACCAGCTGGTGTATATTGTCTATCTCTGTTTCCTGTCAAAGGGAAAAACACACCAAATTATTTCATTCTACATTAAAAAAACCCACAACGGATGAACGTACTGAAACAAAGTCTGCTCACTTGCTGGAGGACCTTCTCAGCAAAGATCTCCTGGAGTCGAGAGATCTCTACAACCTTTCCCTCGATTTGTCTGTGGACGGTGGAAGACAGATATGACATGAAGGCTGCACACGTAGTGAGAATATTTCAGACCTTGAGGTGGCACAGCACCACAAAGAACAAGAAGAGACACAGCGGCAAACATTTCTGTAGTACTAGGTATTAATATATTAAGGGTATTAAGGGAAAAAAGCCAGAGATTTTGAGAATAATGTTGTAAGATTTCCAGAGAAAAAAGTTGAAAAGTTATGAAGACAAAGTTGGAATATTTGGAGAAAAATGAAGAAATATTAGAATAATAAATCATAATACTTCAAGAAAAAATGTGTAAATATTACAAGAATGTGGATGTAACATTAATATGGTTAACACTTGAGTACTTTATGTATTAGCATGAAATCCATTATGCTGGGGTTTCTCTTTTTTCTTTGAATTCTTAACATTTTGAAATTTTAATCTGGTTGAATATCTGGTGTGTGTGTGTAATTATTGCCTTGTTCGCCTGCGATTTTAGTCACAGGAGCCGTAAAAGTGAATGGGTGTGAACACAAACATGTTTCTGCATTACCACTACGTTGGTCTGGTCCCTCCCAAAACGAGACAGTACTTCCTGTGCCGCCGCCGACTCACCTGACTTCATCCACCAGGCTGTTCATCTCACCGACGAGCCGCTGGTTTTCCTGCTCAAACTGCACACAAACACATAAGTAATAATAAAACATGGTCAAAAACCTGCAGAGATGTGAAACATTTCTTCAAACTTGTAGCTTCAGACCTTACTTCTGATGTATTAAATATACTGTATATATTAACATTTAAAATGTAATGTTAATACAAAGTGCTAGTCCAAGGGTTATCATCACTTTGTAAGATAATACCCAGAAACAAGCTAACGTAGGTACTCCATTTGCATGTCATGTTTTTTAATACTGCATTCTTTTTGAATTTCCATTTCCTACCAGCCCTGTTTGTGTCCATCTCTTAAATCGGACTACAGAGCATCGTCCTCAGCAACGATATAGGAATGACACATAAAATGTCCCTGAAATATCTTCTGTCTGAATGACAAAATCAAGACAGGAAGCAGTTTACAATGCTTGCATAAATAAATAAGACGGAACAAAAAATGTGGATATTTTCCTAGCCAGAGTCAACATTTGCACCAAATACCAAACAATTGTTGGCAGTAGAAGCTGAATTTGACGACATGCGGAAAACCATGT
Source organism: Brotula barbata (assembly GCA_900303265.1). Classification (NCBI taxonomy): domain Eukaryota; kingdom Metazoa; phylum Chordata; class Actinopteri; order Ophidiiformes; family Ophidiidae; genus Brotula; species Brotula barbata. Next base: position 3,037 of record OMNV01008263.1, on the reverse strand, counting down.
GATGTGAAGGAGATGAACAGGAGAACGCTGAGCACATAGCTAGCTTAAAGGCTTACTGATACCGCTAACAAAAACAACGCACAGCCCCCCCGATGTCCCACTAACATGTGAAAACACCTTAAGTTATGTTCTAAAATCGATTTTAAAGCACTGCGCCTCCTATGCCACAATGCAATACTATGAAATTAACAGATAAGATGCACAATGTACGTTACTGTTGTGCTGTGTGCAAACTCTGTATGTCCAAATCCCCTGAATATAAGCGGCTCCGCATGTTAAGTACTCATGAGAACATCTGATGGACGGATGAATCAAATGAAGTGTGTGTTATCGAACCATCTGGATCTCCTCAGGAGAGAGCTCATCCTCCACTCGGCCTTCCTCCCACAGGTTGAGGCTGTGATCTATGACCTCTGACACCCCCTTCTCTGTAAAAAGCAAAACACATCCAGAACACTTCATGTTTCTACCATTAGCTTTAAAACTCAAATAGTGAATCACTGAAATCCTCATTTATTGCCAAATTCATTCACACACACCAAACTATGCTGGTGGTGCAAAGCACCGTAAATATGTTGTCAGCCAATAGATTTGTCTTTTTGATGTTGAATGTATTGAAGTTAAATTCACATTGGTTTCTATGAGGAATGATTATCTGTTTAATTTTGAATAGCAAGGATCCTCAGTGTGTACGCAGTTACTGAGTAATCACTGTGTTTGTGTTTACTATAAGGGATTTAGAACGATTAAAGTTTTACACAGCTTTTGCCCCAAAATCTGGTGCTTTTGGACAGAAATGGGCCCTGAGGACATTTCGTGTTGAAGAGAGAGGAGCTCCATCTGTCAGTGGACTCATTAACCGACCTGCACTTTCCTCCTTGGCAGCCTTTTCCTCTGTGGGCTCCACCTGGGGGTTCTTCTCTACACGACTGTAGTGTTCGGACCCCAGTCTGGACCTGAGACCACACATGAGAACAACACATTTTAATAAGCTATGGTTGGAAAGTCTGAGTAAGTGATAAGGATTTCTGTGAATAATAGCGTCATAATGAGGTCATTTCTTTGTAAGTACTCACAGTCTTTTCTTGTCCACCATCCTCTTCACTCTGATTGCTCTCTGCTCTGAGTAGATCTTACAGACTCCTGGAGAACATTCAAAGTTGTACAGTGTGTCTGCCTGTTACTGCCATGAATGTACCAACATAGTTCCCAGAGTTCTCAGATTCAGGGTTTAGGATCGAGGTTTAGATTATGCATAGAGCCAGTAAACCCCTACCTTTCAGATACATTTCAATGAGGTCCAACACAGCCCCCCTGTGCTGCTTTATCTGGGCTGACATCACCTGCTTCTCGGCTGGGAGACACAAAAATAATACAACTCACCATTGATGCTTTGTAAATCAGCACTGCTATGTTTCTATAATTGTTGGTGCTTTGAATGCTGCATCATATGTTTCTATTTCCTTTGACATTTGTCATTCTATATCTCCACGGAACGAAAGCACACACCTTCAGTTCGCAGTTGCTTGATAGCCTCCGAACAGGTCCTCATGAAGATCTGAGCGTCTTGGTCGATCTGGTCCCGTTCGTTGTCAGTCATGTGGGAGAGGTCTGACGAGATGAGACTGTAAAAGAACGATCAGTGTATTTATTGTGGCACATTCTACGCTCACTCTTTAAAATACCTCTTTGCTGTTACATTCATGGCACCATTCACACACTCGCACGTAGAGTATCCAACCAGAGCTTTCACATTGGTTTTTGGTTACATTTGGCTTGTGAAACATGGGTGTGACTGAGAACCTTGTTAATGACTCTGCTCCATTTAGGTCTGCCAGGGTGCTGGTGTCCTGGCAGTGGAACACCTAAATAACTGCTGCGGTGTTTCCCCTGGTGTAAGAAGCTAAATGCTTGCTAAAAAAATCTCTTCTCTTGAGCTAACCCTCTGTGAGAGGAAAAGTAAGGAAGCACACACAAAGACTCTTCTCTCCTCTTTGTGGGGTAGTTACTGCAGCCTCTCACTACATGCACTCTTTTTTCCATAATCTTTATATATTACGCCTTCACAGTATGGACTGAATTTTGAGCAAACGTGGGCATGTAGTCATCAATGTCTATAACAAATTTTTAATCAAAAACTCTTTTGCATCCATGAGCATCCAATCAGTCATTCATTTGTAGACCAGGTTTTGTTTGTTCTTTATATTTTACCACACTTGCTAGCAGCAGGAAATGTGTAGCACTTGTCTGTTTCCCAACCATCCTTGCAGCAGGTTGTGTGTTTTGGAGTCATTTTTGTTGAGCAAATGTGTAAACCTTTTCAAATTTCTCATGAAATTCTCCCTTTAGCTTGATCTGACCCTCTCTGGTGAAAACTGACATACTGTATATTTCAGTATTTACAGGTCAAATTTGACTGGGAAAAGAATCACTGTATGAAAATTTCAAGTAGGTGTAAAAAATATTAAATTTAGACATAAATCCAACTTTAGGAAATGCAAACACCTTTAATTTAGGGTGTTATACTGTTCTAAAACATCAAAATTGGACCCAACAGTATGATATGACTAATGTCCACCACCTGGTGGACAATTCAGAGTACTACAAAAAAAGGGCCCCCAAACTGACATACAGGGCAGATCAATACACACAAAACATGGAACAAAGCGTATGGCTCTGTTACAGTACGAAGGCAGAATTTCTGCCATTAAAAAATTAATCAAATAATATTTTTCCAAGCAAAATGCCACTTTATGTTCAATTAGAGTGAAGAGTCGATAAGGACAGTTATTGCCAGCCATTATTTAAACTCTAGCCACACTTGGATAGAAGTCATATGACCAGCTAAACTGAAACTATAAACATGGTGCAATGAATTCAGTTACAGTCCACAGTCCATAATTATTCTGTCAGGCAAAGTCAAAGTTTGGAAGAAACCAAAAAGTTGATGAGAAAATTGGAAGACAGAAACGGCTAATGGGGAGTCTGAAGGTAGAGGAGACAGCGTTTAAAGAAAGATGGCAGCTCCACCACTAAA
>OMNV01008261.1:35987-46301 GCA_900303265.1 Brotula barbata | reverse complement strand
TATTGACAATGGGACTTTTACTCTCAGCATCATTTGTACCGATGTCCCACAAGACGCCCATGGGGAGACAGACAGGGACATTGTGCGAAAGATTTGGACCACCCTCCACTTTGAAAATTACTGCAAAAAAATAAAAAAAGCGGAGGTCAGGGCACCACGGGCACAAAAGCGGCGCGGCAGAGCCGTTCTGCTAACTGCTTTTTAAAAGCTGTTTTATGTACACGAGCGCAGATTATTAATTAACCTGGAAGAGTCAAAATGATAATAAGTCAATGACAGTCGTTAGGAGCGCAGGCAGTTATTATTTGACCAAATTGTGATTCTAAGGTCGTTCCTGTGATTAAAGCCTCGGGAAAAGGAGGAAAAAATGGTTCTTCAGGAAATAAACGAGTATTGTAGGACGGTCATGCATTCATAAATGTGTTCTCATGTTACGTCTGTAAGAATAAACACGGAAAATTGGCTCATCATCTGAGTGATTCTACTCACAAATGGATCAATTCTATACACAAGCATGTCAGCGATCTGGGGGCCCGTAAGTACTCGGAGCGTGGCTTTCCGCCGTCCACCTCGAGAAACCAGACGACGACAGACGGTCGCCGTACACGTAAACGCCCCCGTACGCCTGATCCTTGATGTTTTCACATTTCTAAGCTGATCCCATAAATCACAGCCACGGATTAAAACCCGGAGGAATCTCACGCAACGTTTAACAGCACACTCGCAGCTTTCACTTCCCCCTTTTCCTCATCTGCCCGTTGCTTTCCCGTACGGGTTCTCATTCATCTTTGTACTCTGCATCAACTCTGCCTTGGGCTCAAATATAGAAGGACTATCGCTGCGAGATGATTGGCGGTTGGGCTGCATTCAGAGACAGCCGGTCTCCAAGCAACCGTTTTGATGTTTGGAACATACGAGCAGCCACCGTGCCCAACATGCCTTGATGTAGTTGAAGAAGTGGCGCTGCCTTTGACACACTCATCTTCTCTCAAAATCTTGTTTGACATTTGGGATGCGATTTCTTTCTTTCAGCGTTTCCCAAAAATGAATTTATTCCATCCAGTTATTCTTTTTCTCCGTCTCTGTGATTTATTAGGCTCGTATTAGCGCGTGGCTCTGTCACTCATAGGCGGTGACATTATTCTTCCTGAAATTGGCTGCTTATGCCTTCCCCCTATAGTCAATCTAAACATTTTATTTATCAGGGACTGACAGCGTATGCCCCGGAGTATTAATACTGCATTTGTTGTCATCGCTTAATTGCAGCCTACATGTTTAACACTCCGCTGGGCCACGGATGATTGGAAATTGCTTCATTTATAATGACTGCTGCAGCAGTCAATAAAGGAAGCCACATTCTCATCTCATGACGCAGAGTCAGAATTCAAAATGACAAGAGAGGGAAGGGCAGATGTTAGCGAGGATTTGATTTTCTTCCTCATCTTCACATCCATCTATCTGAAAATCACAGTTATTTTATGTCAGTGAATTTGTGCGACGTATCTCGGCGGTTTATAATTGACCTCGAGAGGTATTTCATCCTCGGCTGACAGTGTTTAGTCAGCCTGTTTAGTCTCCTGTGACAGTTTGAAATGCAAACATGCAAGATTGGATTCTATTTTTGTTTTCACTTCAAATATTTTCTGTCACAATTGTACAAAAAAAAACATATTTGCGGTGGGGGAGGGGTTCTGTAGACTAGATGTGTTGATAAAATCATACTTTTAAATGTTTTAGTTAAAAGGTTGCAAAACTCGAGGGTGAATCCTACAGACGAGCCCCTACAGGTGCACCCCTAAAACACGCACCCCCACTTAGACCGACACGTCAAGTATGAAGCCATGAACCACGGATGGTAGCAAAATGTTATTCTCCTTTCTTGGTTTTGCGTGAATGCGTGGTGCTAATATCAGGCTATGTCACACTAATCATCATTTATTTCGACCTTTACCTCACCCCCTCCTTCGCTATTGGCTGAGGTGAATATTCATGAGCTAACCCTTTACCATAGTGGGATTCCTAAAATTTACACCCTGCTCAGGTCTGAGGCAGCTGACCAATCAGGAGGGAGCAGGATTTTAAGAGGGATGTCTTAAAGTGAAGGCACCTAAAATAGATTTAAAATAGACACGCGGGGATGCTGCAGCAAAGGAGAGCACAGATGGATCATGGAAACCCACACACACACACAAGCTTAAAAGATCAAATATGACAAAAGGATGACATCACCAACGTGAGACCTATAACGTCCATGTACCTTTGACCGGACGTACAGTGTGTGTGGTATTTCCGTCTGTAGTGAAAGTGACATTGTTGCGCCCACTGCAGCCGAGTGCAGACCTCCTCCTGCCTTTTCTTGCTGAGCAATTGAAGTTCCCATTGCTGCTTAGCAGATGTGAGTGTATGTGTGGCCAAGTCCCACTGTGGATGACCTCCATGTCCTCGACCTGGCTAAAGCTGCCATCTCTGTAATGGCTATCATATCTCAGCGCCGCTGCTCATGTTCTCCTATTGTACCTTACACCCTCTCTCTCTCTCTCTCTCTCCCACCCCCTGCTCTTCTCCCGGTCTCCCTCACCTCCTGCATAACCTTACTGCTGCGATTCAAAGTCAGCGTGTTGGAGTTGATGCGTGATCTATTTTTCACCGATAATTGGTCAAATTAACGGTCATTCCCTTGAAACGTACACCTTAGCAGTTTAAGAAGTGGACTCGCTGAAAGAAATTGGAGAGTAACTAATGGACAATATTACTGTGGATGTTTTTTTTGTTTGTTTTTTTTTTCCCTGTGCAAATAAGCACTTGTTATTTCAAGTGTGTAGGAGAAAATTGCAGCGGTGATAATGGAGTTAGCTCGCTGAAAGATAGCTATAGCTCGGCCAGACAGCGGAGGTACACAAACGCCCGAGGCAATCTCATCAAGCCAAATAATACATTTATGCAACGTTTTGCGCTCTGCGGTACATTAGGCAATTCAGTCTCCCTACCCGCTATGTGAATATCCCAAAACAATATCAGTCACAGCTACAAACTGGAGCGAGAGCGAATGCACGCTTCTGAAAAGTAAATAAGTGACATTAATGCAAATCAAGTTAAGTGACCGCTGCGCTTAGACAGGGATTTCAGCTGTTGCACTCTGATCCTGTGTCAGAATCGAGTTCTATCACGCTCAAAGATGGTGGAAAATGCTTTTGTCTTGCCGTGACCTAAAAAACTGCAAACGACGCAAGCGGACGACCCTTCGCCGCGTGCAAAATCTACGAACGTCACTTACGATGAGCGTCTGTGAAATTTGGGCTTACGCGTTCCTCACGCATGATTTACGTCGGTACCAGCCATAACCAATAACACAAAAACACGTTCGGACCTCTGGGGCGCTTAACTGCTCGGATTTTTACAGATTTTTTCTTCAAGGAATGTAAAAAATAAAATAAAAAATAGAGTATTCCTCACGAACGTGCCAAAAGTCTGTAAACACATTTGGAGCTGCAGGTGTTTGCAGCGCTCCTCTCTTGACTTCTCAAATGTGATTGAATGCCGTTCACGGAGCAAAGATAAATCAATTCATTAAACAAGGTTGAGAGGAGCTGGAGTGGCCAACTCCTTGAAACACCTCCACGGCGTTCGCGTCGGCCTTTGGAGTAATTCAGCTGCACTTATGTTGACATGGCCAGATGGCCAGATGGTATTATTAGGTAACTGGCCCTCTTGTGACACGATAAAGTTTGTTGGTGACTTTTGCTGAAGTTTACCGAGTGCGATCGGTGTTCGGTGCGTAGAGATAACCGAAAAGAAAAAAAAAATCATTTTCATTCTTCAGTAAATCCAGAAATAACTTTAGCTATCAAAAGAAAGTATCATTTGAGTAATTAGACAACAATATACAATGATAATCAAAAGAAGTATGTTTTCTGCTGGTACCTGGCACACAGCAGGAGGTAGGAGCCGGTTACGTCCTCACGTCCTGGATTGTACGGTTGAAGTAATGATTTTATAGAACATACACAGTGGAACATATGCAGCAATCAGAGTGAATAATAGTCGCTAATAAGTGCCGTTTCTGAAGGGGGGGGGGGAGTTTGAGTGTCACGCCTCGCAGACAAACGATCCCAATGTGTGGTGAACTTACTGTAGAAAAGCCTGGCTCGCATTCTACTCAGCAATAAAAACGCAACTTGCTATTGTTCTCGTCCCGAATTTGCACAGGCCGTACCGTATAATTCCACCTCAGCTTTTATCTACGGCAACCCCATGATCAACCCCTGACACTCGTATTAATACAAATCAGAATAGGCGATAATTTCACACTCCACTCCGCAGCGTTTCGTGAGTTGCACCGTATTTAAAAAAATTCAAAAAATGCTAACACTCGGGCACCTTTTTCAGCAGATGCGTCTGTGTCGGCCATCTGTAATATCTGCCGAATTGCATGTATATTTTAAGTCTCACGCGTGCGACTGCCGAGGTATTTGTGAAACTCTGCTCTAAAAACAACCCCCTAAATGCACTTAGACAGCCATGGGAGGTTCAAAGACCGCAATCACACTGCCCATTCAGTGTCCACAGCCTCTGACCGGTCCACACTTTAAAGTGCATCAGGATCCAACCAGTGCACAAATTACTCCCTCTTCCTCGAGTGGTCTAAATGATATGCTTTTAAGAATAATTATTCTCACAGGCACGCAGATGAAGCGGAGCAAAAAGAGAGCAAACTGCCTGCGTGCCCCCGACCTTAACCGTCATTAGCATAATTGAATTTTAAACGATCAGGGGAGTATTGAGGAAGGGGAAGACGCTGAATGTGTGGCGCCAACGCCACAGTCTGCCCACTTCGATAACATCATCATACAGAGCGTGGACGGATTTGACTGGAGGACGCCAAAGGGACAGGTGAGGGACTCGGACTGCGATCTCAAAGTGCAGAGGGTTTCCTCCACTAAATCTTGTCTTGTTTACAATACAGTTATTACAAGTAGAGTGTCTGCGTTCCGTCACAATCCAAAGCAAATTGAATTATTGCAACGGGGTACTCGTTCATTTGATTAGCATAATTGTGTCTAAATCTGATATCCAGGATGGTGTCTCCGTTTATTATGATTCCATAGACTTCTACGTTCTCTTTTCGGTGAAGTACAGACCCTCCAGGACCGATTCAGATCCTCTCACTTTGTCCACATTTTGTTGTGTTCTCAAAATTTTTTTTTTTTATTATATTGTACTAAATCGGTTCAAATTTGTTTTTAGCTCATCAATCCAAACACGAAGCCCCATGATGATCCGTGCAGCGAAACAATCCCGTCACACACAATCATGTACCGCCCTTTGATCTTACCACAGTCTTTTATCCTCCCTGAATGTTTGTGCTCTGTTGTCATGGATATTTTGTGCAGATTAATAGACTTTAATATCTGGCGTGGCGTCTGGTGGTTCACCGGTTTAAGCTTGAACAACGTAATGCAGCGGCGTGGGTTTGATTCCGGCCTGTGCCCTTTGCTGAGCGTCATCCCCTGTCTGTCTGAACTGTAACTTTCACAATAAAGCAGGAAAATGTCAAAAATAAAATAACAATAAGGCTGTAGCATAAAATGTGTAAAAAAAAACCAAACAAACCAAACAAAGGCACTGCACTCATTATATGAGTCAAGAAATATCTGTGTTTCCTCTGTTAGCTGAAGCATCACTTATCAAAAAGCGCCTGCTCTCTCCTTTATCTCTCCCCGTCAATTTGTGCCGTGCATCTTTCCACCCACCTGTTCGATTCCCGCAGACGTGCCGTGCTCCCGGCGCAGGTGTGGAAGATGTAGCGACGTGGAGCTGCTCTGTCCCCTCCGTGTCATTATGATGAATGAGCGCAGAGGTGTGGCAGTGGGTAGGGCAGGTTTCTCCTTGCGGTGCACTGAACCATCGCTCAAGATGGGGGTCTCTGGAGCCGTGCCGTCCATAAACATGCACATAAAATCAGATCCCTCAGCAGGTGGTATTCTGTCCTTGGCAGAGGTAGGAAAAGTCAAATTGGCATATATTAGAGTGACAGTACCCATCCCCGAGGACAGACTGTTTTGAGTTATCTGTCACTAGTCAGGAGTTTGAGCTTGCCGAGGAGCCTTCTGATAGGATTTAATTTCTGCCTCACAGGAGAGAAAATGTAATCTCGCCTCTCAAGATAGCTGCTGCCCACCGCACAATGCTGAACAAATGAATCACAAGCCACCTATTAAGACGGGGAGAATATTCAAACCACAGCGTATAGAAATGAGAATTTCTCCAACTTTTTCCCAAAAGTTTGTTATAAGGCGAATTGATTTGCGATCCACAGCGTTTTCCATCTCACGCTGAGATGAATCTTGGCCAATTTTCACAGCATTATTTCCTGGATAATGTGGTCGTGTTTTTAAAGCTGCAGCACAGCTCATAAACAACATATGCTCACAACAATTATGTTCCCCCTGGAGGCAAATTTAACCTTGATTCTTCACAGCAGATGTTGGCAAAAATAACAGAGATTTTAAGAGGTTTGGATGCATGATTCATCTGCATTCCTCAGCTCTTATCGCTGCTCTACAACTTGTATAGATCTACAAAACCGGAGGAAGAGCCTCGCCGGGGTTTGTTATTTTCCACACCGTTAGCCTCTAGCCTTGTGGGATTTTCGGAGGAAGGTGAAGCGTTTATGACACCAGACTGTTGAGAAAGTCTGCTTTATACACGCGGAAGATAAATAATCACCGCAAATACGAGCCTCCGCGGGAGAATCGGTCATACTGTCGATTTCTTTAGCTCTGCTGCTCGCGTTTGCAGAGCGGTCGTCACATAATGGAAATGTTGTTTGTCAGTTGTGTGTTTTTCATTTCATGCTTTGCAAAATATATTGGCTTACAGTAAACACCGCAGCCTTCGGGAAGACAAAAGGAGCGGAGGGAGAGAAAGAGGCACAAAGGGAGGACGGGATCTCTGAGCGGACGGCCAGGCTTCATTCTGTTTCCACATCTGTTATGAAAGCTTGACGTCCATTGATCCCCGCCACACTCCCCGTGTATTCATTTTAGAACGGAGAATTGTGTTTTGCTGGGTTTTTTTTTCTTTTTTTTTTCGCTTTGATAGCTCTGAGTTGTCTCAGACTCTCACCTGCAAGCTGACTTTCAAACCGACGGTGGATTTGATTTCCGTCTTCATCAGCGATGGAGTTGTTCCCCTTTGGCTCAGTTTGATTCTGCACAAAAATGTCAAGCGAGACAAAATATATCAGGCTAACGCTCGCGTTGCTCATTTGTCAGAAATGTTGATGTGCGAGGGGAGAAAATCAAAACGGGGGGAAGTAAATGTTTGCTCGGTTGGTGCAGAAATTGTGCCATTTGTTAATTAAAATAGACCACCAGAATGTCAAATTAGAATGTTTTCCTACATGAATTCACACCTTGTGCATCCATCTCTCTCTCTTGGATCAAAACTGCATCCGTGCTTCCTATTCAGAACAACTGCTCGGGCCAAGATTACAGCGTTTTTGGACTGTGAACCCAGTTGTAGTCTGACCTGGCTGGACACAGATTGAGTTTTTAATCTGAACCCCAAATGCATTCGGTTGGACAAAATCAACTAAATAATCCCAGCCGGAGAGCCCATCACATTAGAACATCGCCCTCCATTCACTGGACCTGGACCCGAGAGGTACCCGTTAGAATCGTCAGCTCACGTCAGTAGGCTGGGTCGGGTTCAGACGGTCATGTGAAGCTCTCGCCCAGAGGCTCGTGGTTGTTTTGGTCTTCACCTGAGTGTGGCCGCTGTGGAGGAAAAGCTTTAATCCAGTCCAGCTGGACACGGTCGTGGAGCGGTGGGAGGTGAGTCTGTATCTGCAGCAAATTCCAAAGTTAAAATCTTTACATTTCAAAACGAAAATGAAAATAGAAAAGAGAGAGAAAAGACATATCTCTTAGCTTTAATAGACTATTACTCCACTTGACTCGTTGGAAATTAAACCGACTTTAAGAAAATTAGCCAATTAAAATGTGAGAAATGTGGGTAAGAAAGCGCGTAATGAATTCATCTCACCTCACGTATTCAGGCAGAGTGAAGGTGCACTTTGGCTGGCCTACTGAGTGTTTGTCCTACTTTTGGTGCTTGGCAGCCGCGTTTCTTTGAATTCCTATACAAACAATAAATAATACATTGTTAACTTCCGCCTCCTAAAGTCATTCATCCCAAAGTGTTTTGTAAGAGCCTTGTTTTTTTCCTTCTTCTTTTCTTCCTGCTGCAGAAAACACATTAGGCCTCATCATTACATATGCATGCGAGATTTCGTTCTACTTCACAGTGTAATATCAGTGCCAAAAGAGGTTATAAAATGGTAATCACATCTCATCCTCCTTTCATGAGTAAGTTAATTTAAGAACACCAGGTACACCAGGTTTCCGCTGACTGATTCCAAACTCTCGGCCAGGATTTCTTTATTTCAGTCACAGTTAAGGCCACACCGCCAGACGTTTGGAATCATTCTAAAATTACATGAATGCTATTTAGAAATATTATAGATCATGGTCGTGAACCTTGCCAGGTTTAGTGTTGACCCAGTTTTGTGTAGGACATATTTGAATATCATGGACGCAGTTGAAAAAAGAGACGTTGGTGATTAAGTTATGAGAATAAAGTGGTAAAATTCCCAGAATTATGTCAGAATATGTGTGAATTGTGAGTTTATGAGTAAAGACGAGAGAGCAGTCTGTCAGCTCGTGACAGGAAATGAAGTATTCCAATGGGCTCGGCTGTTTCCTTTGAGTTCTCAGCATAGTTCATCATCACGCTTGTAACATTTTAACTGTTATCCTCAAAAGATTAAGATTTTATTCTTAAAATCTCTCTTTTTTTCCAGCTGTGGCCTTTATATTCCGTGGCAGTGAAAAGACAATCACACCAAAACAGACATTTTTTTTTTTTTTTTTCCCCCCTGACAGACGGAGCACGAAGTGCCTGCTTTATTTTTTTCCTTTCTAATGAGGCATCGCTTGTCCCTTAAGAGAATAAAGTTCTCCTGCAGCTTGTGGAAAATGAAAATGCAGAAAGCCTGAAATAGTTTATAATCAAAGACAAAGAGGAAAACAAACGCTTTGGCTGCTGGCTGCTGCTGTTTATAGTCAGGATTTCTGACAAACGGAAACGTTAATGCCACTTAAATCAACGTTTCTCCATCGTGGAGGCTCTGCTCAGACTGAGGTCTCAAGCCATAATTCACATTATTTTAATTTTGCAGCCACAAGGGAGCATTTGCATTTCTGTAGATTACGCGGAGTATATAACAATACAATAGTTATGATGTAATACTAAAGATAAACATAGAGTTGCACTATTTTCAACATTTCAGCATTTGGCTGTTGTTTTCTGTTATGTTTTGTTCATTTCAATAAGGGCCTTTTTCATTTGTTTTTGCAACAATTTTGGGTTACTGGCAGCTTCATAGTTTTTATTTTAATTAACTTTGTGTGTATCATCTGCACGTGTCTGTGTGTTTGTGATGATTTTGAGAACATTGCTTTCTCTATTAGAAGAGCTACGGAGATTCAGTGATGAGAGAAGATCTGACAGACTTTCGCTGTGTTATCTCTGTAAACAACCAACGAAAATTGAAATGTTGCAGCACACAGCATGTAATTTACATTCTATCATACACACACACACACACACACACCCACACACAGTAGAAGTGCACACATGCAAACACAAACTCATAATAGGTAGTTGACTGGCAGGTGCAGACACAAACTACATACGACTACCTCATCTCTCCATCTGCCTGTCAAAATACACACACCCACACACTTACACACACACTGCTGACATGCTGTTAAACCCTGGTAAGCTCTGTCCTGTTTTCTGATTTCCCGTAAAGACCTTGAGTGAATGGAGATGTCATGAAAGCAGAAGGTCACAGATTGGAGCGGTTCCTCGTGAGTCACCTTTTCCATGTACTGACCTTTCACACTATGACGCCGTTAACCCCGACCGTGTGCGCTGGAATAACCAGGCACTGCTCTGCATTTATTAGCGATATGAAACGTGACATGTCAGATATGGTTTATTTACTTCAAATCGATGCTGGTTGGTAAAATTGCCACATTTCTTGCGACAGCCACGTCAGTAAAAACACAAAAAAACGACAAAATACGGCAAATACATAATGGCTGACGACTCCTCCTTATACGGAATGCTCCTGTTAAAAATAGGATGATAAGATAAGATTCCCAAATTTTTTGGATTTGGATTTGTTATGGCCCATATTTTACTGTTATATATTATATTATATTATATTATATTATTATTATTATT
>OMNV01008261.1:20895-32642 GCA_900303265.1 Brotula barbata | reverse complement strand
CCTTTCCATTTTTTTTTTTTTCTTTTCTTTTTTTTTTTTCTTTAATGCTCGGCTGCCGATGTCCTTGAGAGGATATAATTTTAGATTTCTCTGGAGAAATACTTAACTTTAGTGCCTCGCCTATTGTTTGGATGCCAAATATTGCTGTTTTTACCTGAGCATCCATCACCGGTGACAGAGCGGAGCGGTTACGCAAAATGTTTACAGGAGCATTCTTGCCTGAATAAGCACGTAGGGGTTAAGAATGCTGTTATGAGCAGGTGTTTAATGGATAGTTGTAGCTATGACAACCAGGATTCACTGCTATCTTGATGGAAAGCCATTACTGTGAATCTTTTTTACAATGCCTGTCGGCTGAAAAGAGTCCTTCCAAAGATGGAGACTGTTTGCTTTCCAAACTAGATAGTACATCAAATGGATAAAATATTAGGAGCAACTTCATAAAATTGAGTTGTACAATCCATATCTCAGCCTTATTGTCTCCAGCTTTGAAACCTACCTTTTTTTTTTTAAGGCTTTCTCCACTTTGTGTGCACCTCACCATTGCTCCTGAAGTGGACTGAATAGAATACAGTAGCAGTAAAAGCCTATGCCAATTTTCAGTGTCACCCACTGTATTATTCAGCGCTCTGATAAATGAGCGTTTGCACGAGGAGCACGAAACGTTAAGAACAAGACTTGCTTATGCGGAGGACACACGCACGCATTCAGAAACAGGAAGTAGGCGGCCGTTACTTCGTTACTGACTCGCAGCCTCGATCTTTTCATATTCAGAGTTCACAAATTGATTGCTGTGACGCAAAATTTTAAATCCCTGGCAGCAACTAAAATAAGCCAAATGACTTTCAAACCAATATCTGCACACTGAGTGAAAACAGGACATTTGAGGTACTGTCGCGTAGCTCTCCCTGGCCTTATAACAGTGTGTATGTGTCTCATAGAGTGCGCTACACGTTGACATAAATGCAGCGGCATAAACAGAGCTCCAATAACCAATGTGTGTATATTATTCACAGCGTTCTAGGGTGTCTTCACTTTCTTGTTCTCTGTCGTTTCATCTCGTGTCTTTTGAAGTATACTCGGGTCGTTACTGCATGGATTTCTTATTTTGCCATTTTGACAAGATTCCCACACACTCCCCTTTTACACTTCAAAAATCAGGGAAATAAAATCTTCAATAAGCTCCATTTAATGGTCCAGAATGGAAAAAAAAAAGGCTGTAGAGGTCTGGTGTTAGAGATGGGCAGAGTGATCCGTCCTGCTCTGATTACAGATGACCCAGACTGAATTCCCAACTCAGCTTTCACACGCGAGCAAAATTAGATATGGACCAGAGTGAAATTTTCTTGAACCAAACGCTGACCTTAACCTTTTCTTCAGTCTTTTCACGTGCGCACCATGGAGGCCGTTTTGCTATTATTAGTCATAAAGACGACCGTCGCGCTGCCTGGCAATGAATAATGTTTATAAATCAGGGCAATTATTTCAAAGAGCAAAAAGAAGACTTATTAAGCAGACAGTCTCAGAGCGTCTTCAAAACGGCGGGAAATCAAAACTTATGCGACAAGAGTCTCCACTAATGATGCAGGCTTCCTTTTGTCCAATCGAGGACAAGTAAACAGAGACATTTGTCAGCGTTTGGTCAGGGCCAATCAGTGTCGTTGTGAAGCTGCTGGAACAGAGTAATGACACGCACCATTTCCCTAATTTTTGTCAAAATCCGATCAGCGGCGCCTGAGATAAAGCGTGTGGAAATTTCACAAACAGATGGACAAAATGAGCCACCACCCATGATTCCACAGTGAGGGGACAATTACACTTGGATGATATGGAAAATATAATGTTTGTTTGCTTGCTTTTGTGCTGTCAGCGAAAAACAAAACAAAAAAAAAAACACAAAAAGAGAGATTATGTATCATGGCTTTGTTTTTGTCGTACTGTCGCTACTGGAATAGATGATTACAAAATCTAAAACTAATCTAATGTGACAAAAAAGGCATTAAAATCTCCTTCCTGAAATAGTTTATTTGAGGAAGTTCATCTTAAGTGAAAACCCTTTCGTTTCTATTTGTGGACATCACTTCCGTCGGGAATTTGAACATATTCCAGAGACGGGAAGAGTTCACAAGGTTTCAAACCTTGCAGGTCAACCCCCTGTTGGCCACAGCGAGCTCGAGTCAAACATCTTGAGCTCTGACCTGGACGGAAATCCATCCCTGGCTCTGGTTTGTTCGGCTGACTGGAATCCTTTCAGGCCTGGATGCCGATCTATAGTGGTAGCTGTAGGGGTTTGCGCCTGCTGGTGCGTGCTTTGGGTCTTGGCAGGCGAGGGCGATCTCTAAGGGTGAGGGTTTGCACCGTGCACCCGTTGTTGTTGTTGTTGTTGTTGTTGTTATTGTTGCAAATTTGTGACTGCTAGTGATCTGACTGAACCCCACGCAGTGCAGAGAGGCATTATGCAACGCTCAGGTACCGTACTGTATCTGTTCCCCCACAGGGACCGAGCTCCAGAATGTTTGCTGGCAAACTGTGTGCGTGCGCGTGTGAGTGTGAGTGTGCGTGGGTGTATGTGTGTGTGTGTGTGTGCGTGTGTGTGGACAAAAGAATAAAGGTTGTGCAGCCTGGTATATCTTGATTTTTCTGCTGTTGTAAGAGCTCTTGGCAAAGGTCTATTTCTATCCACCAGAGCACAGCAAGTACCCACTCAGTGACCCCTACCTTTCATGTAATGCACAATAAAGTGGCCCACACCGCTGGACTCCACAGAAATGGACTTCGACCTGTCAATATGTGAAGATGTGGTTGGCCTGAGGTGGGATGGAAGGCAGATCTACTATCTAAACATACATTAAGGACATTGAAGATTACATGTCTTGGTTATTATGTGTTAACTTTTGACGTGACCTTGTCCCCTCAGCAGCAGAAAGTGAACTGGCAGGCATCAAGGACTTCAAGTGGAGCGTCGACAACGTTTATGTTGTTATGCAGTGGAAGATGGAATTAATTTCCTCCTCTATTGTGATCGGTATGCTCAATGCGGTCTTATTTCTTTCAAGTAGCAACCTCGCTTGACAAACAATTCTCCCGTTCTTTGACAGATCCATCACGGTCGTCCTTTTTGTTAATTAACTGCTTCGCAAATGGGTGTCAACACGCCCAGGTAAAGCAGAAGAATAAGTGTAAAAGACTGAACTGAAATACATTAAGAATTGATTTGTATGGCAATGTCTACGGAGCTCCACATCCTTCATATCCGTGCCGGTGCTGTAGGTGGTCCGTGACAGTGACTTCAAGTGATGTCATTTTAATGCCAGAAGCAGGTACAAATGCTTCTATTATTTTTATTTTTTTTTACATTCTTTCATCTAAATATTGTGTGAGCGTGCATTTTCCACTCTGTCATACCTGAAGAATGAGCACAGGGCTGGGCTGGAGGCAGAAGATGACACCAGACTGTCCCTGTCCACCGGAAGAAACAGACACCTCGTCCAGAAATGTCACTAGTAGCTCGGAAACCAACCTAATCTCATCCCTGTCCCCACCCCCACATCAGAGGTCACACCAGGTTGCTTCTGAGTCAGGAAGGAGGTCCATGGACCAAAGCAGTGTGATGAGATTGCAGCACGAAACACATCCGCCACTGAAAAACCACCTCAGACAGCAAAACAACATTTAGACCCAAAATGACTAATCTGGAGCATAATCTTTGCATAATCTGACACATGTCAAACTGGTTATTCAGAGTGTGACAGGCATCTATCTCTTCGACGTGAGTGGTCTAAGCGTTTTCCACGGCCGCGCGTGTTGACAAAAGAGTTCCTGCGAGCTTCTCACAAAGATAATCTCATCACATTTAGAAATGAACGGCGCTCCGATCGAGCTTTCTGCCGTACGACACCTCGTATATTACACTCCTCTCCTCCTCACTGCACCGCGCGCTCACTCCTCAGCCATCTTACAGCGCTTTCACACCAGAGCGAGAGAAAGTAAATTAATGGAAAACATAATGCCTATCTCAAACTCAGACAGGGATGGCGAGCGCTGTGACGGAAATACACAACGGCGATGATTCATGCATGTAATGGATCTGGCACGTCACAAATGAAAGATTCCATTCCACAGTCCTTCAAACTCCTGTGGAGATGCGGCATCAAATTGTCACATATTACTGTTAATTACACATACGGGGGGAATATTTGGTGCGTCACACACCTGCGAGTTTGACAAAAGCAGCTTTTTGCGAGGTAAAGCCGGAGAGTGGAAGCGATCTTTAGCGGCGGGGCCCTTTGTAGCAGACCTCCGTACAGTAAATGGAACAAGTCACATGGGGTTTGCAAATGGGTTGCAGTGATTACATACAGACCCAAGTTGTGCGATAACACACATTTCGCTGCTTTAGCGTGATCATTTTCAAATTACAGCTTTCAAAACACTTATTTATAATCTACCTGGACTGCATAAATCTGAGCGAGCGCGGCGCCGGCGCTTGTCCAAGGGCGGCACGGGGGAAATTTTACGTTTTCTGGTGAGCCAGGATTATGGATTTATATATTAAAAAAAAGAAGAAAAAAAGAGAAAAGGCGAGCGGCAGAGCGCGCTGATGGTGCAAATGAGAGCGTTTTTCACAGCAGTGAGTAAACGGGGCGCGGGACGCCGTGCAGCACGCGTTTGGTGCGAGCGCGTCTGTATGTTGGCCTTGGGAATCCCTGCAGGGGCGAACCAAAAGCCTTTACTCACGCATCCATACAATCTCAGTCTGCTCACAGACAGATTACCGTGATAAAGTCGCCTCGTGGGGAAGAGTAACCGAGGAAGACGGACACGCAATATTGGACGCTTCCCGGGAACTACAGAGTACGTACTTCACTGCCATTTCACATTCATGTCACACGGCGGCCGCAAACATTGCAACTGGCAGCCGCCGCTACTTTAATTTGATTTAGAAATAAATAAATCACGGGCGATGGACTTCCAACCTGAGGAGACAAAGGAGTAAAATCAGGGAGGGAAGTGGTAAATTTGCCGCCTTAAACAAAACGATGCTAATACCAATGAAGCCATAACTATAATAATGAAACGTGATCATGACGATAAATAAAAAGGCGTTTACAGCAAAATATCCGCAGACAGTTTTTATAATGTGGCTCAAAGGCCGACGCGAGCCGTTTAAATTATTGAAACGACTCTGACTCGGGAGGACAAAGGAAGACTACTTTGCGTGAACTGTTTATGTATTTACAACGGCAGCGGTGTCTGACTTTGGCAGAGCCGCTGGAGTAAATGATGCACAAGTGAAAGTGCAAGATTAATAAGCAGTTTATCTCTCAGGGGGCAACAACTGCTCCATCTTAATGCGTTCGTTTGTTTGTGTGGAAATATATGCGGGCCTGCACCACACACACACGCGGTTCATAAGCGAGCATATTAACTCAAGTACATGTGAGAAGACCGTACGTCGATTTTAATTGTGCGTAATTCACTGAACGTCACGGCGATGTGGGAACAGAAAAATGCACCACGTGCGCAACCTTTCTTCTTCGGTGTGTAATTATGCAGGCCCTCCTCTACCTCATTTTTATTCCTAGCATGGAAAATTATCCACTCAAATTTCTATGATCCTTGTCCAAGAGGACTGATCCATGTCGGCTACTCTTTTTAGGAGGGAGAATAGCAACGAGCTCTGAATGACTGAATATTTCTGCAATATTTTGGAAGAGGGGCAACACTCCACGGCGGTGCCAGCCTCCACCAAATGTCTCGTCTCTTTGAAAATGTCCTCAAACGCGAGGGCCTTATTGGCATCTTTCCCCCCCCAAAAGGACAGGAAAGCAAAGAGGGAATACACATCAGAGCCATTTTTACAGCCCATAAACATCAAACTTCCTTCATAACTCTTAGCACCCACGGAAGATCCACCCGGAGATGTGTGTGTGTGGGCGCACCGCTAGTGTGTGTGTGTGTGTCGCTGATTTGATCATCAGCAGCGACTGTTTGAAGATAATTCAACATGTTTCTACTACACCTGCCACGGCATCTAAATCAATTTCCTTTCACTCCCCACTGTAGATCCCATTTCAAGCTTCAGATCCGTTCCTTCCACACTGTTCAGCTGTCCATCATGTGGCAACGTTTAGCATCCCAGACAGTAATTGGAGGGGTGCTGCCTGCGTGCAGACTGCCTCATTTACATTATACTGTGACTATCTAAACAGATCAGGAGGCTAACTTGGTACGGTTGTGCGTCTTCATTAGCATATCTGTTGCTATAGGAGGAATTTTCGGAAATAAACGTTAATTCAGATCAATCTCAATAACAACACCTGTCTCTGAGCAAAGGGGAGACGGGAGGACAGGATGCTTTAGGGATCATGGTAGGAAATAGGAAATAGCAGCTCCCATTACGTTAGAAAAAGTGCAGGGAAAGTGGATCACGCTCTAAATCAGCCTTGGCTATTGGCCCTGAGCCTCCTCTCAAGCTGTCAGTCGGTGCACAGGAGGCCGGCGCTTCCATCAGTGATGCGGTTGAATCAAATACACCAACGTGAGCCCCGTTATGCCCACTTACATGCATCAACTGTTCAATTTAGTTCACACATCTGTTGTTTATATTGCAAATGCGAGAGCCAGCACTGAAATTAGACATTTCTGCCAAAATCCATGTACGGTATGCTACAAAATTATTTTTGACAGCAAATATTTCCCGTTTAATTTCACATTCATGCTCAGCCGTTTGACAATAAATCATCCAGTTTTGCCTCTCGCCATTATTCATGGTACAGAATATAGTCACGGCGCTATTTTGGCGTCAATTATTAGGAAGCTGACAAAGATTTTAGGAGCGCTCACATCACTCCATCATGAAATATTTACCAGCAACTAATTATTTGAGGCCTGGCAGCCATTTTCAAAAGGCACCTCGGCGGATGAGCCAATTTCCAAATAAAAGGAATCCAGTGAAGATCGCCATTGTCGCTATTGACGATCCAAAGAATATCCCAGACATTTCATGTCTGGCCTTTCTGTTATTCACGAGTTACAGTCCAAAAGTAAGCATCTTTAATGATGGCTAAACCTGAGCTGGAGAGGAGTTTGTTCTGAATTCTTTACTTTATATGAGACAATATCCTGGGAAATGCATAGCTGAAGGCTAAAGGGAGTTTGATTCAAGTGAAAAGAATGATTTCAGAGCTCAAGCTTAAATTTATACTTCTTCTGCGATGCACTCTTTGAGAGGATATAATGCATGAGCAACAGAATTAAGTGAAAAAGCCAATTTCTGACAGGAGTTACAGGCAGACAGTGGAGTCGTTACTGTAAGCTCTGAAAATAAATCCAAGGGCCAAAATGTGAAAAAAGGTTCACGATTAGAATTGTTTGTTTTGATTCTAATTGGCGGCATTGAGGTGAACGCTTAAATACTTTGCGGTGCTAACACTTTGATATATTTACCAAACCGTGGGCAATTAATGCCTGCATCAGTCATTTCAAACCAACACTAACGCTGAGGTCACGCTGGGAATCGTGCAGCTGTGATCAAAGAGCCTCCGAGATGTGAAGAAGACGCTCTCATCCGTGCCGATCTTTAATTCTCACTAACTTCTTAAAAGAAATTTGATGTGATTTGATTTGACCATGATAAACAATATCCAACGATCTCATCTAATTCAGGAAGTGCGCAGTTAGGCCCGACCTCCCCCCCAGCCCTGTCCGCTGGAAAGTTCACGGCCACGATGAGCTGTCTACCTCGAGACAGCATCCAGCCCGAGGCTGAGGAAACTGGCATCTATACGGCTCCTACAGGCATTGATGAAACAGATGGCAAGCGTGGGCAATCTGCCATAAAAAAAGCAACGCTGCCGCTCACCCATGTTTTAAAACCGGTCTCCTCTGACGCCTGTGGTAGCTGCTCGCTTCTTCTCTCTCCTATGCTGCCTTCGTCCATTTTGTTGTTGCTGTGAATTTTCCCCAGCTAACCGTCACGGCGGATCTCAGTGAATTTCTCATCACGTGCGTTATTATTTCACAGTGACAAGATACAAGCGACCAGAGATACAAGAGATTAGCTGCAACAATCTGACACTTTTTATGTACATTTTTGATGGCTGGTTCGCTCGATCAGTCTGACATAGCTGCACAAAGGTTAAATTCCTTATGACGGGTTTATTCTATTCATAATAAAGGCAAAAAAAATCACCCGAGCCTAACCTGATTCAGCATGCACCATAAATCATCATCATAATCTAAATTCCTGTCCCATTCATCCGCAGGCGTCATGTCAGCATTTTAAAATCTTCAAAACATTCCGCTTTTAAATATGCGTCTCTTCTACAAGAATGCACAGAGACAGACAAACCTGAGCTGTCCATGCATGTAACCCTTCAAGCTAAAAGTCAAATTTATTTGTTCTGCCCAACATTGCACGCAATGTCTCAAAGGGCTCAAACGTCCCTGGCAGCATAGTGAGGGAGTTCAATGGAGACTCCAAAGGACGGTGGCGAGGGAGCACGGAGGGGGCGGTGAACTAGGTCACATGTATGGGGAGGCCCGGGTCAACGGTGTCTTAGGCTGGCACAGTGGAGCCGATTCACTGCATTTATAACCTGGGTAAACACACACCGGGTAAATAAAAGAGGCTTCACCAAAAATGGAGGCATGAGGAGACAAAACGTAAACAGACCGACTTCCTGTTCCATAATCTGCCTAATCAATGAGGCGGACTGCGGCATCTTTTTGTCTCTTCCTTCAGACCTGTACACCCTGGACACACACACACACACACACACTGTGACAGATTTCAAAATAAACACAAATCCACATGTACACGTACAAAGTCAAAGTACAAAGAAGAACACGGGCGGGGGGAAAAAAAACACAAACCATGTGGCTTTTGTCTTTCCCCCTCTGCCAAAGAGTCTCCCGAGAACCGTAAAAGCTTTGTTCCTGTGGCGACAAGTTTGGCAGTCAACCCCGGTGTCCTGCTTATGAAACAACACCGGAGGTTGTGTGCCAGCCAGTAGCAGCTTGGGTCCATGTTGTTCCATATTTTGTGATGTCTCGCTCCACAGCTCAAGAAGAGGGCGCCGGCCCCCTGGCAGCTGGGCGGATGATGTGCGGCAGAGGTGCAGCACCACACACACACACGCACATACACACAGACACGCAGACAGTGTATGGTGCTATTTGTGATATTCTCCATTCACTCCAGCCCTGGGGAGGACCAGCGGACCACGGAGGCCTCTTTGTTTCATGCACGGTTAGGCGGACTAGGGGCTTTACCGCCGGCTCCTGCCTGTCTGCTCAGAGTCCATGAGTGGACCTGCTGGTCCATGGTGAGACCGTGGCTTCCCACAGGAGAGCGATGGTGATTGATGTCTGAGCCCATGCATCTATCCCCAATCTGGAAAGAATCCTGTTTATCGTCATCCATGCAAATTTCAGCTGGATGCTCATGAAAGGTATTTGAGGAGGAAAAATGGACGCGGCGGTCTCGGATTTGTCGAGCGCTGTTTGTATTTGGTATACAGTAACTCTGCGGGAACCAAATTGATGGAGCGGAAATACAAACATGTTTCCGTATTCTGAACACCGTTGACAGCTCGCCTCGTAGCCCCCCGAAAGCCGGCGGTTTTGAAAATGAAGAGGTCGCGATCGAGATTTCCATTATCTTATGCTCGATCACCTCTCGGATTGCAATATCTCGCCAAGACAAATCTGTTCCTTCATGCTTTGTGAGTTTTAGGTTGGATTGTTTCATATTAATGTGCCCACGGCCTCACCGAAAAGTCGTTTTAGGGGTTGTTTTAATAAAGCATGTTATTCAGAAACGAGTCATTACTTATACTAATAGGACACAAAGCTCATTCTGGCCAACGGCTCCATATTTTTTGCGGTCTCGCCGGAGCAAGCCATATTTACACGATAAAGACTGATTCATCCACCAGATCTACTTACACCCAGTGTCCTTTTATCAGCTATAATGTCATATTGTGCCGGTGTGCCTCTCGATGCGCACCGTTCCTCAGATCCCAAGCACTGGCAGGGTGCAATCATCTCATTATGCCAAATACTGAATTTTTAATGGGTCATTATGACGGCCATTTTCCGGCAGCGCTTCCGATGGTGCAAACAGGTGGAACGAGGTTCTCTCGGGTCACCGTGGGCACAGACGGAATATCTCCACTGATCCATCTATATCCTCTCCACCAAATGAAAGAAACCACGGCAAATAAGAGCTCACCGCTGCCATATCGGAGCCAGATCTTGACCTTCATGTCCTTGTGGAGTGGCTGGGAGACTGATGGTACCTTTCAAAAACCATCAATGCAGCTCATGCTGAAGGTAATTTCAACATTCCTCATAGGGTTTGCTGATGTAATAGATGAAGGAGAGGAGCATTATGACCCCACCGTTCTGCTGTACGACATTAGATTTGTTTATATTGCATTACTCATTCAATCTTATTTACTTTAAATGTACTCGGGTAATTAGGCCCTGCAGTAATTATGTGGGATGATTGTATTAACACAGCGTTATGAAAATTGAGACTTGATAAATGCAAGGTTATTAATTGACTTACAAATTCACCGCATATTTATTAATGTTTTTAGGCTAGTTCACAGTAGATCAGAGAGACAAGCATCATTGTTCCAGACTAAGCGCCAAGAGCAAGATGCCATTAGTCTTAAGAGGTTTGCAGTGGAGAGAGAGAGAGAGAGACAGAGAGAGAGAGAGAGAGAGAGAGAGAGAGAGGGAGGGGGAGCGGAATCCGATCAATATTCAAACTGCAAAATGAATTTGACTGGAGCGAGAACTTCTCATCAAATGGGAAAAGAAATTGGATATGAAAGATGACCTGTCATAAAATCCGATATCCCACAATGCCATCTGTCAGACAGCAGCCGGGGAATAATGACAACAGCTAATGAAAGTTGAGCCCTGGTTCGGCGGTGGTTTAAATCATCTCCTTGCTATGGACCTTTACTGTGCTGACTCAGTGCCCTGCCCCCAATCCACCTTAGCAGGAGGCCACAGAACTAAGACCGGGGACCTTTGACTTCACCCAAAACTATACTTATGTCCGAGTTCAGGGGTCGCGTGGCCTCACATCGCCGTGTCTTTGCCTCCCAAATGAAACCGTCGAGACTCCTGACCAAATCCAGTGGTGTTCTCAGGCCTTCCTCATCATTTATACAGCTGGTCGCCATCAAATGGACAGCGAGATTGTTGTCACGATGAGATTTGGTTCTTATCTTCGACTCATAAACAGCGTACGGCCATTTGACTTCCTGTTATCTCCCAGGCTGCTCATCAGTGTCCACGATCTTCCATTATTTACACCTTGCAGTGACCTTTTCATTTATCCACTTGCTGCCATATTTACCAGTGAGCGATGATCACCTGCCCACAAATAATTAGTAGCTATGACTTTGGCATACAATTTTGATGAATGATGTCACAGGTGGAGGATGCTCTGCAGGATGATCGACTGTCTTCTGATGCAATAGATTGCGGGATTGATTTCAGACGTTACGTTTTGAGAGGCCATGTTTCATTCCCTCTAGAAATGTGGAGTCTGAAGGTGCAGTCCCTTGAACGGGGACGCAGTTCTTTCCAATCATGAGCAGAGGATAAATTAGGTACTTTGGGATATTATTCAAGGCCCTGAAGGAGGAGAAGTACTTGCCTCCCCCTACGGGGATGTCAGAGGTCAGGATCAGCTCCAGAACTGCACTCTGGGAGCTGGAGGG
>OMNV01008261.1:0-20875 GCA_900303265.1 Brotula barbata | reverse complement strand
GGGGGGGGTGGGGGGGGGGGGGGGGGGTGAAGCATCCTTCAGCAGTGCTTGCTGACAAGGAGGTAAAAAGGGTAAAGTATGTGATGCGCTGAGTGAAAAATGGAGCCTGACTGCAGCCAGATTCAAGGCTTTTCCTTTGAAAGTCTACTTTTCGAGTACCTCCAATGTGGTGGAGCACAACAAAATGATACGTTGTTGCTGTTTATTTTAACCATCGTGTTGTAATTTGCCTAATTCCTTACATTTTGTTCTGTGTGTTTGAGGTGGGTCGACATTAAACCTAAGCTTGCAGCGTTAACGGAGATTGCTATTGATCTGAACTCGTTCTTCATAAGCAGATTGTCATGAACTGTGTCAAAATAATGTGTAATGTTGAAAGTTTAACATGGAGCATCCTGTTTCCTGTTAACATTTTATTTGCAGCCTCTGTGCCTCTATACGGTACTTTTGTGAAAGATAATGGCGGTAAGACAGAACACACGTAGCGGCGAGCAAAAGACATTTCTCAAAACGCCTATTTTGAGTTCATAGTATCAGATGTTCCTAATAGGATTAAAAATAGCTTAATTTGATTTTGGCGCTAAATGGGGTTAAGATCATTAAAGTCATTCGTTAAACCTGTGCTGTTCCTTTTATAACACTTTTTTGTAATTAAAGAGGCTATACGTGTGTGTGTGTTACTTGTAAAATAATGGTGTCTGTTTTATGCTCTCTCCCATGAAAGATGACCTTGTGGTGCACGACAGCAACCGCAAATGAGTTCTGCATTTTTGATGTGTAAAGCCCAAACCACAGCCTCTCTCCATTTTTTCCATTTCAACGCTTCTTATACGTATTTTCTAACCGTAAATGCTATCGTTGTGTCTGACTGACCTGTGGTTAAGTGTGTTGGAGTTGTTATGCAACATGGATTACTGTACATTCCGTTGTAGTTTTTGGCCGACTATACCAATGGACTTCTGGGAAACAGCATGTAGGCTTACATTATATAAGACGACGAGTTGCCTTCAGATGGCTGAACAACAAACGGGAGCATGTGCACAACAAGATGTTTACATGCACAGAAAGGGTGCAACATTATCCAAGAAAAAGGAGATATCATCATCCAAATGCACTCAAAACGGTCTTATTGGGACTAGATAGATAGATGGATGGATGGATGGATAGAAACTTTATTCATCCCCGAGGGAAAATTCTTTTGATACCATACATTCAGTGAAGCTGTCAATCTCCAACACAGGTTTGATATAACAACAGCATGAAATATTTAAATGGCCACAACAACAAAACGTAAAGAACACAGAACGAACTGCAGTCCGGGTTCACCAGGCTGGATATCACGATCGAAAACACGCCGTCAATGCAAAAAGAAAAAAGGAAATACATTTAAAAAGTCAAGCTGTTCTACTCTCAGTACGTCCTGAGGATTTTCTAACACAGCAAGGTGAGAAATATGTAGCGACGGCGAGCGTCCATTGTTGCCAATAAATGTGCTATGTCTCCATCTGAAAAGTCCTCGCTGTAATCTGGAGCCGTTTCAGCACAGCAGATGCTCGGGAACTCGCTGCCCCTGGGCCTTAAGCAACAACAACAACAACGTGTTGTATATTTCTTTTCAAAGCAGTGTATGTAAAGTTAATGGCCTCTTAAATAAACTGTCAATCGTGCCACCGCCTGCCTCGTCTTTACCCACTCGAGCAGGCAAAGCTTCTATTTGTTCTCAGCCATGAAAGATATTACACAGGAAAAGCTTCTCTCTCTCTCTCTCTCCCTTCTATGCTGCCCACTCACCTCTCCTCCGTCCTCTGTCAGACAACGGATTTAATAATTGATCCGATTTCATCCCGCCGACTTCCATTTCAATCTGCAGCTACAACACACCGACGGAGGGAGGAGGCTCCATTGCGACCGGAACGTCTCAGGAAGCAATAAGGCCGTATTACGATAAATTGTGTGGCTGCAAGGTGACTAATGTCAGGAGTAGGGGTCTTATAACTTAGCATCTCATTCAAATATATACTCTGCTGTTGGCCTGTCAGTCTAAATCATGGCTCGCTCTTTTCCCCGGGCCAAAAGGGGAATTAGCAATATTGAGTCTGCAATCAAAGTCAGCAGCTCACAGAGTTCCTCTTGTCTGCCTAAAAGCAACTTTGGAATAAGAATTAATGCCAGCAGAAAATTGCACAGAAAGGGAAACTTCAGAGGGAATCGGATTCAACTTTTCCATTAAGGGTATGAGGAGAATATGGAATATTTACTGCGGTAGCCAGCGTGTGAACGTTTCGAACGCTTGATAAACCTGGATACTGTCTTGAAGGATGCCACGGCAAAGTATCTATTCCATCAGGGTCAGTGGGTGGACAACTGGACGTCTCCGTCTCATGGAGAACAGATTTTTTTGTGCTTGTGAGTCACGGAGTATCAGGTTGGTTTCCTCGTTAAATATTCATGCTGACCTTCTCCTTCAGGTCGGATTAGATTTTTTTAAAAGTTTAAAATGGAGCGTGTTGAACCGATTTTGGATGAAAACAGACGGTTGACGGTGAAACGTAAGTGCCAGGCACGGATATGACGACGGCAGCCGCTTCTGGTTTTTGTATTGTGTGGAGGACAGAGAGACAGAAAGTTAGATAGGGAGAGAGATGAGGAGCCCTAGGTGGGGGTGAAATGAGGAGGTGTGAAAGTTATATAATCCGAAAATGAGAAATGCGATTCATTTTGCGATTTAAGCCTTTATGAACGTTTACAAACCCCGGCAGCTCTGCACTTGAAAGATGGAACGTGCCTGTCCTTGAGAATAACCTGCTTACAAAGAGCGCCGTTCTGTGGGACTTACAGTTATTTGACACAAGAAAGCATCAAAGGCAACTTCGTAGCTGGGACTAAGCGTAAATCATGTTTTAATTAAGGGGGATATAAGGATTCCTTTCTTCCCTTAGTGAGAAAGACTTTCCCCACGGACCGACTTCAAATTCCATAGTCACATTACTCCAAATAGCTTAACTAGATGCTAATTGGACACTGGGCTACCCAAGAGGAGGATACAGTCTTTGTTGTAATCAAACATTCATGCACTGTTGCAGCGGTTGTGCTTTTTTTCCTTCAAAGGAGTCAACAAAACTTGTTTTTAGGGGATGCGTTTTGCAGACATTACAGAACAGCAAAGGGAAGGAGTGAGGTGTCAGCATATAGTTGGTCGCTTTGTCCTTGCTTTCTTACTATAAAGCAATGACAAACACCCCCAAAGAAAAAGAAATCCAATGCCACTCCCGGCAACATTAACGTACGGGAAACAAGATTTTCAACAAGACTTTTCGTGTAACAGTCACCGGCTGCTATTAAGCTGCATGCTGGGTCATCTAATTGCCCTTTTTGTCAGGATAAAGACAAACAATCAATCCACAGCTCTTTTAGGAACAATCCGGCCATGTCAGTGACGTGATTAACATTGATCACCATCCTCCCCGGAGTCTCAAAACAACCTCGATACTGATTCAGCGGCCAACAAAAGGGAAACCTAAAACAAATCAAAAGTATGATTCACAGATAACCTTGGAGCACAAATGGACACAACAAATCACAGCCCACGAAAACCATTATCAGTCCACGACTCATCAACGTGTCATTTATGTATATTGCAGAGTGGGAGGACAATAAGCCATCAGAGGACCAGGTGGAGGAATTAAAATCACAAATGACTTAGGACCTGCCATTTCTGCTGGCAACAGGTTAGCAATAAACACAAACTCATTACTGCGGCGCCCGTCTTTGGTCTATAAACGTCTCCGAAGCAGAGACAGGTAATAGCGTTGAGTGAGGCCTTAGATCACTGTTTGGTGTGATAGGCCAGAAGGGAACCCACCCAGCATCTGTGTGTATCTCACCGAAATGGCAGCTGCAATGGCCTGCAAGTTATTTGATTAGAGCTCCCAGCAGGCCGATGGTGCTGCCAGAGCAACGAGAGAGACGGACAGGGACGGAGAGAGAGAGAGAGAGAGAGAGAGAGAGAGAGAGGAACAGAGGGAGGAGAGAGAGAGAGAGAGGGAGAGAGACGGACAGGGACGGAGAGAGAGAGAGAGAGAGAGAGGGGGATGCTGTTGATGAATTGCCAATAAGACATCCAATTTACTTCACTTAGATATGCAATACAGCGATATTGGCAGTATTGGAATAAGTACTCCAATCTGTCTCACATATAAAAGTTCTGATGAAAAAACAAGAAAAATCCATTTCAAATAAAGGTTTCACCTCATACAGTATATTATACAGTTCCACATTATACTTATACAATACACGCAAGGTTTTTAGATGGCCACATGACGGGTCACATGGTTCATATAAGTCCTTATCTCCCTGAGATTAAAGATTTTGAGGTGGTTCGTGTCAGCCCAGAGACATTGCTCAGGCGGCCTCCCTTTCTAAAACCCTCGCAATAATGTGTAAGAGTTGTGACATTTTGAAGAATGCATTGACTTTGCAATGTTCTGAAACGAAAGAATTCTCTGGTGCCGTTTCAGGAAGTGAATCGTTTGACGGGGAGAAGCTGCTGATGTGGACGTGAAGTAATTATACTCACTTCTGAGTCACGCGTCGAGATTACATAAGGCAGCGTTTCAAGACCGTGAGAGTACATGTAGCGTTGGAATCAAAGAAAAAAGTAGCAGAAAGTGGAAAAAACACCTATAAAACACATACCTCCAAACTGTAGTATAAATGTACTCTGTCCGTCAGCAGGAGAGCCCGCCTCCACGTGTACTTGTTACTGTAAACAAAAGAGACCAAGATATTATTTCCCTTGTAGCTTCGAAATGCAAAGTGTCCCATCAATTTGGAAACAATCTCATCCAGCCGGGCCTTTAACCTTGAAAGTTGGCATCAATTGCAAAGGCAAATTTTATGATTCAAGTCTGGCCACTGGAGGAAAACAGTGAGTCACTCTTCATTTACATCTGTAGCACTGTGCCCTTTGGTGATCGGGAAGCAAATGATTTCCCCTTATTCTTCACATTTTCATTCAGTCATTCACATTTTCATTCAGGTGTGTGTGTGTGTGTGTGTGTGTGCCAGTCCCACACACACACACACACACACACACACACACACACACACACGCTGCATGTCATTACGCCGAGCCCACCCAAGAACACATCACACGATCGCTAATGAATGGCACAGCTAATTAGCCCGCTTTCTTTCTTCTGCCTCCCACTCCGTTAACACGGGATCACAGAGTGTGGGTCGGCCGTTCTCGGAGCGGAGGGCAGACTATTCACCAGAGAGCCCTTTACTGCCCAAATCGCCAAGATGCCGGTGAGCAGCTTGTCTGATTAGCGCTGATTACTCTCTAATTGGAGTTCTCCAAAACACGATGACCTCTGCTTTGTTTACTGATGGGATTAATCACAGTCTGGCAGAATTAGAAATCCCAACTGAATTCCTTCCTTCCTCATTGTTCCGTGGCTGTGTAGCTCAGCACCCCACCCCCTCCCCCCTTCTCGCTGGAAGCTTAGCGGCCGGCAAATTACTGCGTACACGTTCTGTGCGAGGGGCACGCCGCTCACCTTCCTGATTGGCAGGTTTAGCCTAACCGATACAACATTAGCATGACAAATACTGTGAACCGCTTCCATTTGTTGTCCGGTGACGGTTGCATTACACACACAGAGAAGGATAACGTACAGGAGGACGGAAAGATAGCCTCCATTGGACAGAATCCTCTTGAATAAGCACTTCACTGCTTTTCAACCCCTTGAAAACAAAGATGAAATCCATTCAAGTTATTCAACTTTCTCTGAGTTTTGTCTTGTGAGGAGAATAATTACAGCTTTTTTTAGATGGAATTCAGTCTTTCGCTCTGTTGCTCAGCCCAAACTTGCGTCAGGTAGAAGAAGTTGGAGGAGATTAGCAGATTTTCCCATTCACACACTACTGACAAAACTTATTCATACAGTCATTTCATATCCAATCTGAAGTGATTGTTAAAGGTAACCCGGAAGAAAGCGCTAAAAGAAAAAAGAAATGCACGACACATTGTTGAAATGGAAAGCTGTGTGTGGGTGTTCGGCTTTGACAGATCACTTCAGACAAGTATGGAGACAGCATAATGGCAATCTGTAAATGCAGGGCGGGGCGGATGGGTTACAAATGCAGAGACGCCATCGTGGAGAGGAGACGACGAGCTGGGCTGCGTGAGCGTACAGGTGCAAAGACAAACACAAAGATGAAGGGAGATTGATCTGGTGTGACAGGCAAGAAACCAGCCAGCAAGTCCGAAGACAGAACAGATGTTCGGGGACTCTGCCGGGCTCGCGGCCATCACAACCGGAGTGTGTTGTCAGCTCGGAGAGGTTGATGGCAACGCCGAAGATCCCACTTAAGACCCCGGTTGAAAACTTTGGCCAGTCTGTGGAGACTGAAACAGGCAGCCGACGCTACCTCGCATCTGTTTGTGGCAGCAGCAGGAAATGACCCTCGACCTCTGTAGCCGGTCAGGATTGTGATGAATTCCGAGAATGTAAAGAATAACAAAAGGTAACAAAAGGACTCCTATTCAGAATTATGTTGCATCTGCACTATTTCAAGAAGAAATGGAGAGATTTGAAAATTTTCTATCTAGGCGATTTGATTTTGAGATTTCTTTTCGACCTGATTTTCTATTTCTGAAAAATCTAAGACATACGTCAGAATGAAAAGACCGAATGTGACCTTCAACGGGTCCAACTTAGACAAAGCACAGAGTGGATTCAAACGTACGCTTGCACATTCATGGCTGCAATGCTGCTGTGCAGTTAAATTCCACGAGAAATGTTTTGATGAAAGGCTGCGTCTGAATTTATGTGGGAAAAAGAGAAATTCGAGGACTTTTGTAGATGTGCTGCCATAGCGCCCTCCACCTACACATTGACTTCTTTCCATGTTTTTAAATGAGTCAGAACCACCACGAAGGATCATCTGAGTCGTCTCATCGGTCGTCCTTATGAGCACTTGCTTGCAACAGTTAACCGAAGCGAATGCATCATGAAGAGCTTAATGGAACATGCTTCCTCCTGTCTCTTAATCTGAGAGCACTTTCCATTAGGCCGGCCGAAAACACAGATACGAGGAGGGACGAGGACCGACAATGCTCTAACATTACCTCTGCTACATTTTAGTCCCTGTTCAGAGAGACACGTCATTAACGCGCGGGAATAAGGAGGCGCGCTGACTGGAACTTACAAATGACTTTTACTTGTTCAAAGAAACAACCTCGTGCGCAAATGACTCTTCGTCTGTCTCCGCGCTGGCTGGGAGTCGGGGCTACAAGAGAAATCCATCAGTAAATCTGCAGCCTGACACCTTCTATCAATGATGCATCTGAGGCATAAATGAGTAAAAACGTGAGTTCTTTGCAGACTAAAGATTTTCAAAGACTTTTTCGCAAAATAGCTTGTATCTCGTCTCAAAAAACGCTCGCACAACCGCATACATGTTCGAATGACTCACGCACTGATTGCAGTGCAATTCTCTATCACTAATTTGCTCTTTTAAGATGAGATAAGATCATTTTAATGGTTCCCGCACCGGGGAAATTCACAACAAAATCACAAATATCACGTTCAGTCTCGGGTCGTCTGCATGTTCCTTTGAAACACGTCAGATGGCAGGACGGTGAGGCCAAATGGCCCCCACGGATCAAAAATTTCTCGAATGAATATCAGGCTTTGTGTGGAAGAGCAGATCACAGGAGAAAAATAGCCGTTGTTGACATTAATTGCAGCAAAGAGTGCTAATGGCTCACAATTGCACTTGCACACTCTGCAGCTCTACCCTGTGATCAAAAAGTCTGTGAAGGCTGCGGGCATTTTTATAGCAGCATTTTACAGCAGAATGGGTTACGCGGGCCTTTACAAAGCTTTTATAAGCTGGCAGAGATGCATGAGGTCACACCTCAATGTCCTTTTTGACAGTGCGTTCAGATGGCCTGTCCAGCCTGCACAATTAAGTTGCTATTTAAGTTTACGCAAGATGAAAGGGCAACATTCCCATCAACGCGTTACGCTCACCGTTGAAGAAGAAGAAGAGGAAAAAAACAAAAAACACGGTCAAAGTAAGAAGAATCAAAGTGAAATAATACATTGGAATTATTATTCAGATCTGGGATGATCAGTACGAATGACCCTTATAATTTACTGCTGCAAATATACCACAGGCGACTGAGCTCACCCTGACAGATCTGCGCTTACAACCGGAATGCAAACGACATAATTGGCTATGTAACACTCTTGCTCTATTAGACAAGGGGAGCATGGTGCCTGATAGCCTTCATCACCACTAAAGCTCTTCATTAATCTCCATCCACAAGGTCAAGGAGTTGCCCTGTACAAGACAAATGAATTAAAGCTTTGCCATCAAGAACTGAACCTTGTGTGACCGAATGACAGGGGTGGCTAAGGTTTTTTTTCCCTGAGAGAACGTGTTAGATAAGTAAAAGCTACAATGTTTTCCAAACGCGTGCGTCAGTCGGTTGGAAAAAGTGCTCGGGAAATCAACAGCGCGCACGTCTCCAGCGTCTGAAAACTCTGGTGTGCAGCGATCTGACTTTATTTTCTTTGCTTTGAAGAGCCCCAAACCTGAAACCCTCCCCGAGGAAACTCAGGCACTTCCTCCCATAGCAGTAAACAACAGTGTACTTTGAGCATTAAGAGAGTTTGTTTTTTTTTATGTGCAAAGCGCTTGACCCTGAAATAATTCCCTCTACCTCCAAAGCGAGCTTCCACCCAGAGGTAAAGGTTAGCCTCCGAGCCAGCGTTTAATGTAGAGGAAAAATATTGCGAGTCCACACAAATAAATCAAATGCATTTAGGACGGACCTGTACTCATTCATAACCCCTGAAGCACATGGCCCAAACACACACACACACACAATCTCTGTGCTGCAAATGTTGGAGGCAGTTAATACGCAGACGACATTGATCATGCCAGAAATTTGTGCTTTCATTACCTTTCATATCCCCTTGACTCAGGCTGCATGCACGCGTGTGTAGCAGCCGGCTACGTTGCGCACACGGTCTTAGTGCTGCCCATTTGTGCCCTTTCCTGATTTTTGTAATCAGAAACTAATGGTGGATGGAATGAATACATTCCAATGACCACGGCTCTGTTTATCCAAAGGTTGAGGTCAGCTGCAGGGCACTCACCCCTCTGAAAGACTTTCACTGATTAAGGCCTGGAATCAAAAGTGCTTTGGCTCCCAAAGCAGGAGGTTATACTGATGAAATACACCCCTTTAATAAATCCACTCCCATCTGACTAAATAGATGTTTTGGAGCTATTACATCTTGTCCTCAAAGGACGAGTGGAATCGAAATCTTAATGGAGCTAGATTACGGCTGTCGTTGTCGACTGATTTTAATGACGGACATTTTGCCGGGAAATGGTCAGGGAAAGGCTCCAACGGAGGACGACGTTAAGCTGCAGACGCGCCGCTCGGTTTGTGCCACGTCGGCAGGTACGCGTTTGGTTGGATCCTCGTACACTTGAGTGCTCGTGTACGTGCGTCGACTGCCGTGTGGCTTGAACATGCATCAGACACACACTCGCAGAGGAGGCTGTTCCTAAAAGGATTTATTAAAAGGCACTTTGATGCAGCAGGATTCCCGGAACCAGGGAACCATCTTTAGGGATCTTAGGAACATGGTACCCCTTCATACCAAACGGACCAGTTTGACTCAACAACCCTACCAACATCCCAGCACCTTTCCCTCCCCCACCCCTGGACGGTAAGGACATCATCTGCCAATCGCTACCAGGTGACACCAAAAAGTTGTGCTTCTTCGTAGCCCTAGCCCGAACCACAACTTTAACATCTACTCAAAAAGGTCTCAACTGTGAGTATTTGTACTTTTGTTCACTTCTGTAACTGTAATTTCCAGTTCTTTCAGACTGACTACAAACATCTGTCCTTCTTGTAAGACCACGAATTAAAAAAAAAGAAAAAAAGAAATCAATTTCCCATTCCAGCGTAGATGCTCTCCAAGTATCTGCTGATTGGTGAGGTGCAAAGAAGACTCGAGTTTAGCTTGTTTTTGTTTGTAGCAACATAAAAGAAAGTTGGAACTGTGCATTTGTCAATACACGAGGCGCCGACAACAAAAAGAAGAAGAAAAAAAACACGACTAAAAAAAGATTGCGAGCAGCTCCAACAGATGGAGTATCGAGTGGCACAAAAAAATGATTCTGCTGTGGAACGCCGACCAGCATATTGTGGTTCTGCCGAGATACAGTAAGACGTAGGCACAACAGAATATTCCCTCAGGATGACGAGTTGTTACCAGAAGGTGTGTCGTGTGGAAAGGATGCGCCTGTCACACCGTAGACATCACATCGCTCCAACTTCCCTAATTTTCAAGGTACCTGAAGCTCAGTGCAAGGAGGTGACTGAAGGAACCATTTATTTCCCACTCCAGATAGTTCACAGTCAAGGAGTGCAGGTGAAGTTGCCAGTCCTTGTGTAAGAAGCTCAAGGGAGGAAATTGTCATGCTACACTAATCCCGTACTCCATCTTACAGGCACTCAAGCTCACAGAAGTACACCTACACACCACCGACCCACTCGTGCTCACATATATGAAAGGCAGGAACAATAATGGAGGGTGAAAACCTGGTCAAGGTCAGCTGGGCAACTTCTCTCCCTGACACACGTCGATGAAGGGTCTGGCTGTTCTGTTCGCTTTACACTTACCGGTCAATAACGGAGACATATAACCCTTCAAAGACCCGCGCGGGGACACTTGCGTCTTCACACATAGATTTGAGAAAACACATTTGAGCAGACACAACATAACGTAATAAATCAGGGTCTTTGTAGAGCGGGCTATATACGAGCGCGGCAACACTCCCTCTCGCTAAATGAGCAACATCATTTGTTCTGGTACAACTCCTGGTGGTGTATGTGGAGATTGGCTCCCCGCAGCTAAAAATCATCACAAGCCCATATGTGTGTGTTACAGCCCAGTGGGGAGGACAAGGATGCATACACGTACGCCTCAAGCACTTATAAGACTGCACACATCAGAGAGGAAAAGCAGGTTACACACACCCCAGCTGCAATATACCACACGATGAAAATGGAGGCAACACGGTCAGTGATGGCGTGGCAAGATGTCATTTTATTCAATATCCCTCATTTGTTCCGTTATTGTCCTATATAGCTGTATTATGCTAGCTCTGATGTCCCACATAGTGCAGGATTCAAAGGGGCCGATAGGAGCAAACCGTTAGGGGGCGCCTCGGTTCGGTTCCCGCCTGTGCCCTTTGCTGCATGTCATCCCCTCTGTCCACCCTGTCCTTCCCGTCTATCTCTTCACTGTAACTATCAAGGTAGAACAGAAAGAAGAAAGAAAAAAGAAAAAAGTTTTTGTTTTTTTTAAAGTTCAATCTGTAATAAAAAAGCTCAACAACAAACAAAGGAATGCACAAATAAAGGTCAATAGACAGAACAAATGCAGATGTCAAAAACAGGAGCTGAGGCTCATAAACATTCCAAGAATCGAAGAAAAGGATAACACATTAAAATGCATTTGACCACAAAGAAAAAATTGAGAACATTTAAAACCAGGAAACTCACGAGAAACTTCGGGAATATTATCGGACAGTCCGGCAAACTAGGGAATGGGGATCAGGGGAACTGGATAAAATGACTGATTAAGAAGAGGGGAGAGGGATTTCTAGACACAACACACACACACACACACACACAACCAAGGAACAGGGAATACACAGGATCCTGACAAGAGAACAGGTTGTGTTGTGTGTTCATTTTGAACCGTTCAAAGCTTTTATGAAAACAAATTTGTTCAGACTCTGAAATTTTGCTTCCTGGTAAGAACCAGAATAAGAAGTGAAGTGGAAACCTTTCAAACATCATGAGTGTCCTATTCTCTGGTTCGGCAGCTGCATTACCGAGGGTCTTATTTCATAAAGTTGTGGTTTAATGTCCGAGCGCAAAGAATAAATTGATGCACTCATGATGAACAATTCTAGATTCTATTTGAATGAAGATTTCCTTCATTCAACATCACTCACATCAATCCTGTAGGAAGATTTCAGCCATTTTGAATATCCAGCCTTTATATTTGTGTGTTTTCATGCACCAGCCCACAGCAGGCCCACTCAGAAAATCCCCGGCAGTGAGAGTGGTCCGGCCACTGTTGGTTTTAAGTGAAGTACGCATTTCCTCTGTTTCTGGATTAAAGTGGTTCTTCAAAGTAAGCCACCATTTTGGATGACAATGATTTTCTGCATACAAACGTTTCCGTCCCATGCCAAATCTTTTGAAAAGAACCACAAAATAATAATACGGCAGTGTCAGCGAGTTTGAAAACACTGATTCACAGGTTCAGCTGAATGATTCCTCTCCTGCTTTCAATGTTTAGATAGATTTTTATTGCCTTTTAAAATGCAGCAATGCTTCCTGGCCTGCTGCTCTGGGTGCACAGCTTGGCTGCACCAAGCACCACTTAGCAGCTACAGTCCAGTAAAATCATTTCAGATAACTTGAGTTCAGTGGGTGAAAGCTCCCATAGAGCACACAGCAACCTGCTTTATTGTCCCAACAACTGGCAGTAATGTCACACCTCAATTTGTAACTTAGCCTTGACACCTCACACATTGGCTTGATGCCCCGCGGTGGTTTTAGCACACCACTGGGCCTAGTTACCGTGTCCTAGAGAATGACACACGCTAGCAAGGTGACTCGATGTTTGCCCTGCTGTAAATGGCGCTACCTCACATCAGATTGATAGTAGTAGTTAGTGTGTGCTCCTGTGTGAATGGGCCGGGTTGTCCGTTTCCCTCTCTCGCTCTCTCCGGTTTAGTGGTTCGTCGGGCGCACGAGGTCACTAATGAGGACAGCAGCGATGGGGATGAGACGGCAGCAGTGACGGCGCAAAAGAGTGAATTGATCATATGATAACGCCGCACACCCCGTCCTCGGCCGATACAAGGCGCCGTCTTAATTTATTTCATGCATAATAATAATAATTTAAAATAGATCAGATCCCGCCTTGACAAGATGCTGTTATTGTTACAAAATACTATATCCAGTGTTCAAAATCACTACGGCACGCGTGGTAAAATCAGCTAGCAGG
This sequence comes from Brotula barbata, assembly GCA_900303265.1. Taxonomy (NCBI): domain Eukaryota; kingdom Metazoa; phylum Chordata; class Actinopteri; order Ophidiiformes; family Ophidiidae; genus Brotula; species Brotula barbata. The sequence goes on along the minus strand of OMNV01008261.1, from coordinate 7,748 downwards.
TCCATAGTAGGTCTGGAAAAAATGACATCATCATGTCAAAAATTCAGTTGGTTTGCATCTTAAAGAAGAACTGCCCGCCTCGTATGTGTCATGGAGGTTATACAGACTGTATACACTTATATTATAGTGCCATAGGGGAAACATACACTCTTTGTCTTGACGGTGTGTGTGAGTAGGATGCAGCTGAAAGTTTCTTGACTCTTGGAAAAACACATAAAGCCAAAATATTCTCAAGAAAAGATCTACTACATAGACGTGCTCCAAAAATTGTTTTTTTTTACTGGTTGTAACTACAATATTTTCTTCACACTGATTAAAAACTGCAAGTAAAAACGCATGATGGACAACTGACAATTGTTCAGGAAACGATCTGTAGCTCTCGGTCTCATCTTTCTTCATCCTGCTTCTTCTCTGAGCTATAACAGTTATTCGGTACGGGAATATAGAAGAGTGCATTTGCAACTTATTTTCAATGTGCACATCATCTTCAAAAAAACACAATGGCAACATAAACATTCGGCTTTGAGGTGTCATTAATCAAAAATATCAGTTTGCAGCAGCAGCAGCGGCATAAACACAGTATGCTGTGGGGTAAATCACTTTCTCTCTCACTCACTTGTGGGTTTTTTGTTTTTCCTTATAAAAAAAACAACAAATTCAAAGCATTATTAATATACAGTATTCTGGGTAAACTTAGTCCACCAATATTTTATCATTATTTGTAAAAACACAGTGACTCCAGTCCTTATAAGGATCATAAATTGTCTGAATTTTGGCTCCATCTTCTTCTTGTACATTTGTAAGAATACATGGACAAAATAGATGGCTGCAAGCAGTCATTATGCAAGCTGAGTAACCGCATACTTAACAACAAACAACTGTCTCCCCCTTGTTTTATTATATTTTGTTAGTTTTGCTTTGCTTTTCATAATTTTAAAACGTCTCCCAATTGGCTCTTTTTGCTCGTCTTTTAACAACTAACCCCCTGTCCTCTCCTCGTGTCCCTCGGTTTCCACCTTTGTTCTTACGAGCAACACATTTTATTGATTTCTGCCTCTGCATTTGTCTACGTTACAGTCAACATCTAAGAACTCTTCATTTTAATTAGGACTGACAAAACAGGCCGAGAGACCAAATGATTTTACACCATGCGGACACACTCACTCTGTGTCTCACACACACACTAACATGCACAAAGTGCCACAGCCAGATAAAAGCGGATAGATAGATAAAAGGGGCTCTATTTAGGCAGGACCTTTAGGTGATAACACTGGAAATTAGAGCAGATAAAAGCTTCCCCACTGAGAGAGACAGCAATGGGTTTACTGGCAAATTTGTGTGTGTGCGTGTGTGTGTGTGTGTGTGTGTGCAGGTGTGTCTAAATGTATGTCATGTGTGATGTATAAGTATGTTTGTATGTCTTCCAGGAGGTGCACGGGTGTGTGTGTGTGTGTGTGTGTGTGTGTGTGTGGCCTGGGGAGAATTACTCTCTCTCGTCGTTCTGTCTTATGGTTTGATTCCAGGCAGGACTCAATTCCTCAATTCCACACCCTGAGTGCCGTTGATAAGGGGCCCACGCGCTGCCGTCAGGCCCCAGAGAGGGACACAGTGTGCCCACAGAATGGCAGAAAATCGAATTCCTCAGAAGACAATGAGGTCCATTTGTAGTGTTAAGCCGGATGAAAGGCCCATATTTAGCCAGTAACCGTTTCTGTCACCGTCTCCCTGTTTCCCATTGTAGAAAAACAAAGCTTATTTAAGGGAAAGAAAAGTTGTGAAAAAGCGATTTGCTCTTACTAATTACAGAAGAAGCCAGCAGATCTACTGTTTTATACTAATTAATGTTCCTATTCTGTGCCTGTGGATGATTGACAAATAGTCAATTTGGGTTTTCCCTGACATTGAATTGATTGTCAATAACTACAATGAATTATACATCATAAACAAAATGTGGATTACTTTTTATGAGGCATATTGCATTGATTGTGTAAAGATTTGCTGTGAATTGGTGTACATATTAAATGGCTATATATACACATTACATAGAAAACTACAAATTAGCCTAATCCCCCAAAATATAAATACAACCACAGAACAATGTCGCTAATTGCTTACATGCACAGCTTCGCGCAGAATAGTGTGTGTGAATGGGATGTTACATTCCAGCTCTGGCCCATGTGTGCTCACTGAGGCATCCCATCATCAGTCCAAGTTATTCCTCATTAGCTATATGTCCCATTGATTTGTCCAATGGTGCGGTAAATGGAACAGACCTCAGTCAATGATCCATCTGCAAACACTGACGGAGAGGAAACGCAAATGATATCATCTCATTTTATGGCACAAAATGGCCCACAAAAAACCCACAAACTCTTACGGGAGTGCACGAGCGTCGCGTGTCATTGCTTATCTGCATGTTTGGTATTAAACCTTTAAATTTTCAACCAGTCAGCCAGGAGTCAAAATAAAATTACAGCAGTTCTTGTATTTCTTTTCAAAACTTTTTAGCAACACTGTCAGTAATAATGTAGCTAAAGCAAGCTTTGTCATAAGACTGCACTAATCTCTTCTGTTCCTGCCTCGGTCTATGTGACAGAACACGTAGACCTCGTGGTCCGGCTGCTGGTCCTCAGCTGCGACTAGAACGCCAAAACTACTGTACTGCGAGGCAGAGTCTCCATCGCCCAGAGGTGAAGTGGTGCTGCACGAGATGATGATGATGATGAACCTCTTGAGGTTGTTGTGACTGCTGCGGGCAACACTCAGGAGTGGAGTGGACACAAAAAGGGCATGTCCTCCACTGAGGTACCATAGCGTGCCATCTCTGCCCCCCCATGTTGGTCGGGCAGGATATCCAGCACTGAAAAATTCATGATATTAACATCTTGTTTTCCTAGTTGGTGCCTCACCGGACCGAAAACAAGGAGACGGTGAACTGCCAACGCTGTGAGCCCCTGTCCAGCAGGATCCCAGGTTCTTCAGAACAACCTGGGATACCAGATGAACCAAGTAATTAGATAATAGAGCTCTCATGGAGGACTAGTTTGGATATCCCAGTCTCTCTCTCTCTGTCTCTCTAAATTGATGAGAGCTTTTACTCTGAAAGTCCATCTCTACTTTGCATTCATACATTCATACTTTGCCTCTGCAGCGACCCAGCTTCAGCTCGTCGATGCGCTTGGGGAAAACTGGAGGTATTTTGGGAACTCTAACAGCGGTGCTTGCATGATAAAATCCGAGGAGGAAGAGTCTGCGGCGCCACCTGGAAGGCACTTAGAGAAATCTGCTTATTAAGAACATGCTATTGCTGTCAGTGAGACTGGGAACAATGCTACCCGGGCCAACACCAAATCCAACAGCTGATTTTTACGAGTGCGCAAAGGTCACACTTCAAGGCCGCGCTCCTAACTGGTCATCAGCTCTGATATCTAGTTGTTTTTCTCGAGTCGTGACTCAGAGGGACAAGACAATGAGGCAGAGACAAAGAGACTTGGATAGAGAAACAAACAGTAACAGCCTCTCATTTTCTCGTCAATGCGTAAAAGGTTGCCTACTGTGTTGAGCTCAGATGATGCAGGCCAGCTAAACACCAAACGTCTGATTCTCCACCTTCTTATTGTCAAATCCTCTTCCTCCTCCTTGTCCTCCCCCATTTCCTCCCATAAGAACTGCAGCAGAGACAGCCCTATAATGATGCCTTTTAATGGAGCGTAGACCTGCTGTGATCCACACAGGCCTCTCCATGCACTGCTGCCATTTTGCTCTGATGCACGCTGCCTGCCTTTCTGACAGCTTCCCGCAGAGCGGTGGGAAAAAAAGACAGGAAGACCGAAAGACAGTCATGGACCAAGAGACAGAGTAAGAGGTACTTCCTGCCTTCACATTAACCACAAATTCAAAAGCCAAGGCAATCAAGCTGCTTCTAACGTGTTCACAGACAAAGTGTACACGAGACAGATTTGAGGACTTCCGCGTCTTTGGCACGGCCAAACGACGGAAGGGGAAGGACTTTATTTATACCGTCGTAGGACTATTACATTAAGGGGTCTGACTTAATCACATTAACAACTTGAGAGAGGAGAACCGAGTATGTCACATCCTCGCAGACACACACACATTACAGCCTTGGCCTTTCCGCTCATTACTCGGTTTATTCGGCAGTTTGCCAGGCAGCTATAAGAACCGTGGATAGTTTGCTGACCTCACTGACAAATTGATTTATTTTTTCAAAGGGGAAGGGGTAATGATTTATGTTGTGTTTCTCTCCGCAACGACTGCGATCATCTACCCTATCTGAATCTACCTGGATTCCAATTTCGAACCATTGTTTAGTCTACTGCGAGAAGACGTACCATTGTTCCGCAAAACAATGAAAGGGGAGCAGATGAAAAAAAAAAAGAAAAAAAAAAAGTGGTTTCTGGACACCGGCTTTAGTTTCTTCCCTCAAAAGTTGTTTCTGGGCCAATACCATCTGGGACCTGACCCTTATGAAGGAAGTGATCCTGAAAGGAAGGGATAGACCAGGCTACAGCGAGGATCATTTTACTTGGTATGCCTTCTACGGCTCACTGCCCCATGACCTGCATTATGCAATCACCCTTGCAGTTAGAGGAGACAAATTGTGCCTCGTCAGTACCTATAAAAACCAGTGTTCCTTAGAGCCCGACTCCAGCTGCTCTGGAGGTTAATTGACCCCAGGCAGTCAAGCTGTCTTCAGCTCAGTCAGGAGGCCACTCAGCCTGGGTGCCAAAGCTCTCAAAGCTGGCCTCTTAGGGAGTGTACACCTTTGCCTTTTCATACTGAACCACAGGCTCTTGATTGTATGGCTTGTTCTAGTTTCTCTCTCTCTCTTATCCTTTTCATACACACTCTCTCCATCCCTGTATTTCTCTATCAGCAATTTCCCTCCAATCATCGTGAGACACCCAGCACCTCCAAGGGCTACCATCAGGCCCCGACCGATCCACCGGGGCCCTCGGAGCCTCTGCTCCTTCATTAGTGCCTGTCTGAATAATGATATGCAGACTGCGTCTGTCTTCATGTGGGTCATGACCAGAATATATCAAGTGTCAATTATAGTTGCACGCTGATAATAAAATGAATGTCAACCTGTTAGCAACGTGAGAGTGATTGGCAGGGTTTTCAACAAGCTCTGCTGTTTTCCTCTTCAAACAGGTCAAGCATAGTGTGGCGTCCTTGTGCCGGCTAAACCCAATCACTGTGAGACACTGGTGTTTCCAATTCTATAGAGGATGAACCTCACAATGCCTCACACGTCTCAGCCTCTACAGGTTTGGTAGGTATCACCATGGCCACGGCCTCAAAACACCTGCCTTACCCATTTCAAAACACACACTCACACACTCACACACTCACTGAGGACCCACGGTTTTTCCTCAGCAGTCGGAGAATTTCAAAAATCCTCATCTCTGCTGTGATAATTACCCACACTGCTCTCTGATGGCACATTTGCATAATCATCATCAGCCATTCAAAGAGGACACACAAAGGATTACAATGAGGCAACAGAGAAACAAGAAGCATTTTTTGGAGTCCATTGAAGTCCTGCACTGAGAGGGCAGTCACTGTGGCCTAAATTTGCATATAGAACACCGCCAAATACAAAGCGAGACGTATTGATGATCCATTTAAGGCGACAGGAAATCGCAGTAATGCTTTGGCCAATGTGTTCCTAAGTAGTCCTATCGCTTGACTCGGTGTGCTTTGCTAGCTGGGGTGCTTCACATGTAAAGATTTGGAGTGGAGCCAGAGATTGCTAAGTGGAAAACCCCGCTTACCCTCAACAAACGTCTCATTACAACAATCACAGTAGGAAGAAGCATCGGGAGTTGACAGATATACAGTACCGGCCTTTAAACCCATCGCTATTTTACCACTTACTAATGCACAGGACTGAGCTTACTGAGGCATCCCATGATACTTAAACTCTACAGTCTGACATAAATCCATCATTTACTTTTTTCCTGTCAATATATGGATTTTCAGGCTCTTTCTAATTTTTTTTTTTTTTAAATTTGAGACAACGATGCTAGCCTACAGCGTCATGACTGATTGACCTGGAGTAGGCCTGAGGCTTTAAGGATTATGGATCGGTCTTAAAATGAACTTTTTATACAGGCCTGCCACATCACAGCACACCATCTTTCAAAGGGCTGAGGGTGTGGGGGACCTGGTTCCATCCCAGACAGTGGTCCGACACACCTGTACCGTTCACAGGGGGAAGGCCGACGAGAAACAAAGATATTGTCGCTATGCCAGTGGCTCCTGCTGATTGGCTGGGGAGGATCAGAGGGGGACGGCCCAAAACTCTCCATGTGTGTGATGTCCTCCTGGTTAAGCCGTCAGGTGAGAAACATGAAAAGTCTGGCAACACAGCAGTGGCGTTTAGCTTTCATGCTAACATGAAATGAAACGGGCAAATTCAAACTCTTTGATGACGCCTATATAAACAAAGAAGAAAAGCTGTGATGGAGCTGCGTTTTGAAGATGTGGAAACAAAGACGTTTCCTGCCTGCTTCAACAGCTGTGTGCAGGGGCTCAGGTGAGTTTTGATCTTCGGAGGCGACAGGATCTCACGCATCTCTGTAGTTTTACATCATAGCCAATTTAATGATAAGGAAGGCGGCAGGTGAAGGAACACACACGCAAGAGCGGGAGAGCAGCGTTAAGATTCTGTTTCAGGGGAGGAAAAAGCTTTCACTTTCACCTCTGGCTTGCTTGGCAACAGTGGGAGATTTTGACCTGTGGAAAGACCCTTGTTCCATGCCGAGCCTGACCCTGATCTCAAGCTAGGTTGTGTATTTACTGGACACAGGGCAACCCTTTAACGCTGACCCATTTTTTGCCCCACTTTAAGTACCCGTGGCCAATAGAAGCTTATAAAATTCCCCCAGCTCTCCAGGTCAAACTGTCTCCTCGTAAAAAAACTGCAGTTAAAATATTAATGCCGTCTGTCTCAATGCTGAAATGAAAAAAAAAACACACAAAAAAAACAAAACACAGTGACTGACGTGTGCAAATCTTCTTTAGAGCTTTGAATTCACAGTCAGAGATGACTTAACCAGAAAACTTACGTGTGCACATCAAAGAGAATTGTGTGAGGATGGATCAACAGGCCTTACTGCATTCCGTGTGGAATTGTCCACAATAAATGCGTCGGCTCTTTGAAGTGAAAGTCCTTTACTCATTGGATATCGGAGGTGGGGGTGAGAAAGTACAAGGGGGCAAAATGTTCCATCAGTATTAAGGTCAAAAGTATGCGGCAGGCTGAGCGCCGATAGATCGCTCGGCGAGGTGCCGCCGTGCGCCGCGCTGACTTAAAAATTGATGTTAAACCAACAACACGGCACCGTTTTATCAATAATTCAGCCGAGACGATCATGTATGCTCGCTGATGTTGACGTCTCAAAACATTCGCCGTACCGCACGCGAACTAACCGCGAACAAAGTAGGTTAGGCCGCCGATCCGTTGCTCTTCATCTCCGCGACTTCATAAATGTGCGTCGCGCGAAGACGCGTGTCCTTCCAGTGACGGGTAAGATTCGGTTCATGTAAACAAGCGCATTATGCAGTCGGGCACGTCGCCGGATGTGATCAGCGCCTACCCAGCATGCCGTGCACTTGCCAGGCTTATTTGAGGAGAGCTTACTGAGCAGCCAAACTATGGGGAGAAGTGCCATCCCATCGCTGTTTCTCCTCAAAACATACACATCCCGCATGCTTGCCGG
>OMNV01008260.1:114720-126837 GCA_900303265.1 Brotula barbata | reverse complement strand
CCCAATCGTAGTGATCAAAAAAAGATGACAAATTGCTTTATCCGGTGTAAAGTAAGCCAATGTTTGTTCATTTACATATATTTTTTTCTCAAGAAAAACAAAAAAAAAAGATTTTTGATTAATTAAGTTAATCCTTGTATTACCAGTTTATAAACAGCCTGAATTTAACAGATTTAATAAATGAGTGGTGGATGTGACACAACAAGAACTAATATTGTTTGTAACTTGTAACAGGTGTGTAGACACACCTGTTTTATTGCAGTACTCTGGGTCGTAGGTTGAATGGTTACATGCTGCTCCTGTTTGCAACATTTCCTGACTGCAATTTCCTATAAAAAGCAAACCATCAGAATATAAACATGACATGAATCCACCCAATCGTAGTGATCAAAATAAGATGACAAATTGCTTTATCCGGTGTAAAGTAAGCCAATGTTTGTTCATTTACATATATTTTTTTCTCAAGAAAAACAAAAAAAAAAAAGATTTTTGATTAATTAAGCTAATCCTTGTATTACCAGTTTATAAACAGCCTGAATTTAACAGATTTAATAAATGAGTGGTGGATGTGACACAACAAGAACTAATATTGTTTGTAACTTGGTAGCAGTGTTTTTCTGGATTTTGTGAGCTGAAATGTAAAATATACAGTATAGCTACAGTACAGGCCAACCGTTGACTGTTTTATTGTAACGACTCCCATTCACCCATAAACAAAAAATCTAATTTCTGTACTTAAACTTCTAGAAATATTTGAAACAAGCTTATATACCTATATTAGAACTTTACTGCAACACTTAAGATAAAAAAAAAACATTTGAAGTGCGAGTATTTGTAAGTTTCCCTCACTCCTGAGATGGTTCTAACATGTCTGTTATAAGATAAAATGAGACAGTAAATATTCGTACTATATAGCTTCAACTCTCCCCTCTCTTATCCATGATACACAAATGTGTGTTTGTGGAGAAGTCCATCTTTAGGGCACACAGGAGTGTATGTTTTAATAATTGCATGGGACTTTGTAATGATCAGCAAGTTCTCTTCAACATTCTTTATATGCACCTGTTGCTCTGCCTCTGTACGCGGAATCACAGCATGTGTGTTTTACGCAGTGCTTCCCATACAAGATTCGTAGACACTTTGGTCTTTTGACAAATGATTTTGAAATGTGTAGTAGATATGATCCATCGTTTCTTTTCTCCAACTGTGGCTTGTCTGTGGACACAGAAATAAAATTTAATTATTATAGTGTTGAAATGTTAATGTACTGTTTAAAAATGGAAGGAATAAATTTAACTCACCTCCAAGTGAAGTTAAATGATTCACTTTCAGGAATTGTATGCAATTACTCGATTCTTGAGGAGGAAAAAAGAGTACACATATTTGAACAGTGTAACAGAAAAATACATATTATTCTACACATTTGCGCTCACACTTATCTGACATTGTACTCACTCATCCCTTCAACTATTCAACTCTCACTACTTATCTTACAACTGCACAGATCACTGTCATAATCACATTTACATATAGGTGCAATTTAAATGCTACTTGAACTAAGCTGCATTTGGAAGGTGTAACAGAAGAATACAACTATGACCTCTTCTTTCTTCTTTCTTCTCAACAGATTTTTGCGGTTGAGGGCCATCCATCAAATGGTTATTACAAAAGACTTCTGAAAACAACAGAGCACAGGCAGGATATTTTACAGTTAAATAAAATGTATTATTTGATGGTCAAAAATATCAAAAATACTACATTTTGAGCAGAGAAAAAAAACTTAATAAAAGGCATTATATACGCAATAATTGTATTTACGTCATTTAAGCTTGGTGATAAATCAATAAAGTTCTTGCATAAATGACTTTGATGAGTCAACAATTATTTAAAAAAGTATTTAAAATTTTGTCAATGTAAGACATGGAAAATTTTAGTTTTCACTCACCATGATGGATGACACCATTGAATTTGTCACCAACAATAGTACAATTCTCTTTGTCATACGTGGGACAAGAAGCTTTGTTTCGCTTTAGCGCTGAAATTAAAAATGTGATGAAATGTTCAATGAAAGGTAAAATAACAAATCTAAGATCTTCATCATAGATACAATCTCCAGATTATTTTGTTTGCTCCTTTCATTCTCAAGATGTTACGCCCTAACAGAATAATCCAATACACTCTCACTTGCTTGTGATTGACAGAGTCCCTATCAGTTTTGGAACAAATTAATGGCGTGTACTCACAAACAGGACAAATCCATAGAAGAACCAGCAACAAAACGAAGCTTATCCAGCTCTTTGGAGAGCATGATGTCTTAGTCATGTTACAGCAACCAGGACGTCCACACTCCAAGAATAACAAGCAATGACTCAAAGTATTTCTGTTGTTATGACAAAAGTAGAGAAGTTCTTAGCTGCTTCCACTTGATGTAACATGAAAGAGGTCAACATGAAGGAGGACTGAGAACAAAGATGCCCAGATGAAGATAATTATCCATCTGACTTTGCATACATGGCTGCTGCTGAAATTTTGTTTTGCAAATTTGATGTACCTGGAAATTTCATAATAAGCCACTCAGTTAAGTTTCACATGAAGGTACATCTCTTTTTGCCAGCCAAATGTGATTATTCGGCCAACAATTTCCCACATGGTGTATGTATGTCACCTTGAAAGTACTTAAATTTTGAGAGCACGTCTCTCAATACACGTTCATTATTTAGGGCCTTTTTCCAATCTTCCATCATAATGAATCACTAGAGAAGACATGGTAAATGATGAAAGGTAAGGTAAGGTTGAAAGGTAAACTCTGTCTTATCTTTGCTTAGGTCATGTGCTTTATTTTATGGTTATATAAGTAGACGTAAAAGTAGTGAAGAGATTGTATTTGAAGTAACAGCAATAATGTCAAACAATTTTGAAATATTTGAGTTTGTAAAATTGCAGTTTGGTCAGCATATTCAGGTTGGCTACTTTTGGTGAAAAATGTCACACCAGTGCTGAAAATACATCAATAAATGTATTTTTTTTAGGTTCTTTACATTTTATACATCTGATATTTACTTCAACTTTATTCCACAGTAGGAAGAACCACAGAAAACAGGTAAAATGAATTTATACTCCCTATCCCTGCCTTCCTATTTCAGATGATAATCTTAGATTTCTTTAATCTTAGATTTCTTTCTTGTGTAACTAAGACAAAGTTGGAAAACCCTGGTCTGACACAATAACAAACTTTTTTTTACTGTACTTTTTTTTTTTAATCAAAGGCCTTTGATGGTGGCCACCAAAGAAGGGATTCACCAAAGTACTGGTGAGTTCTCATTGGGACTTAAACTAAATCTTTCACTCTCTATGTTGCCTGTATTAAATGATTAAATGACCTTCTCTGTAGGAATGGAAACCTTGATGACTGCTCCTCTACATTCCTCTCATCCAAGACATAAGGTGAGCTTGACACAGTTCCCACATGGTTGGGCTGCATTTCTATAGTGCTTTTATCCATAGAGCTTTACAATGTTTGCCTCACATTCACCCGGGAGCAATTTGGGTTTTTGCTCAGACCTCTGACATGGAGGAGTGGGGGATTGAACCGGGAACCCTTCAATCATTAAGCCACGCCACTAGAAATGTCAGCCATCAGAATGATTTCCTCCTGAAAACAACTGCATAGCCCTTTCAATCAAATGATGTTTTGTACTCTCCTTGGACACACTCACTTTTCTGGGTCTATCACCTTTGTAGGTGCGTACCTGCAAAAAATCCGATCCGATCAAAATCTTTGATCAAGTTTGGCATTCTCTCTCACATAAATGTCCATGCTCCCTGTTGACCTCTTGAGAGGTTGCCTCTTCGTTGCTCAAAAATCTTTTATTTGATTTGAAAATTTCTCAAGTGTTTGTTCATCACACGTAGGCCTACAACACTGCAATCAATCTAAAATGAAGAAATACTTAACTAACTAGGAAAATTAATCAAGGGAATTGACTATTAATATCTTCAATAAATATATCAATCTGTTTTGAAAATTTGTTTGTTTTTTTCATAATTATGACTTTCCATTGTCGAATTTCCAAAATTTTATCTTATAATTACGTCGAAATTTTGACTATTTTATATTCTGGCAGGACTAGGCAAGCAGACATAATTGTTTGGGCTTCTTTACAGTTCTCTGTAAAAATAAATATAAAATAAATAAAAATAAATAAATCACACAGCCCCAGCTCACGTGGAGAGAAAAACGTCATCACCAAGTGCTACAACACTTCGGCCTCTAGGTGGCAGAAACACAGGCTGTCAGCTGTTGTAACAAACCAACAAAGAAGTACATGGCGGAAGAAGACTGCGCATTGAGTACGTGAAGATGACAACACCACATTGACCTCTAGTGAGTAAAAAACATTGAAGATAATGAAATGCCTGATTTTTTACATTTTCTGTGTCATCGTTCATATGTTTGGCTCTCATTAAATATCATTTGTGCAAAGCGACAATCGAAGCTAGATTGCAGTTGTTTACTTCAGTACCCAAGCTCATGTTGAACAAAATGTGATTTGCTGTTTATGTTTACTGGTTATCTGCACACCGACACGACACGATATTCAACTAAACATGAAGGTTTCTTGACTGATTCGGCATACAAAAGAATCTTTCATCTTTTGGGATCAATCTGCACTGGACGTCGCCATCCTGCACCGTCAATAAAACGTAACAGGCGAACAAAGTGACCTGAAAAGAAAATAAGTTTTAAATTCGTTGTACTTTGTGACCATTGCACCCAAATTGTGTAGTGATTCTGCAGAATCTTTTTAAAAGCAGCTTAAAACCCATCTGCTCGGACAAACGTTTAGTTGGGATTTTGTTTGTCAACGTGCTCTTGTTTTATCAGCTCTCATCTTTGTTCTGCTACTGCTGCTTTTGCTGTTATTTCTTTGTCTGTGAAGCACTTTGTGACCTTTGTCTGAGAAAGGTGCTATAGAAATGTTGTTTACGGACTGTTTTTTCTTCAGGTTATGTCTGCTGGTTGCCTGAAGCGGGCGTTCAGCCATGCACTGAGAGGTGTGTGTATTAGAAGAGAGAGTTGTGGCTATTGGACCCCAATGTCAAGGATTCTCATGTGTAGTAGAATCCCTAACATTACCCCATCTTGGAGGTGGTCTCTCTTCTGCACTTCAGTAGATGACACTGAACAGACTACTGCTGCAAGGAAAAAAAAGCAGGATCCCCGGGCACGAACCACAATCAACAGCGTTGGCCGCAAGATTCCATATCGCCAGCTACAAGTGATAAATGAGACCGGTGAGAACCTGGGCACCATGCACCGTGCTGACGTCATCAGACTCATGGATGAACAAGGTCTCAAACTCGTGCTTCTCAGTGAAAACAAAGATCCTCCTATATACCGCTTGATGAGTGGCAGACAAATTCACGAAGAACAGTTAAAACAACGGGAGAAACAGAAAGCCAAAGCAAGTATGTGGTAGCAAGGGCCTTTGTTGCTCCTCACCTCAATTATAATACATGTATACACATTGGGAGCAGCTTTTTGTGTACACAGTCTGCTCTTAGTCCCGACCAAACTGACCTGAGTTGAATCACATCAAAGGTTATTTAAAGTTAAACCACATTGCTGAGTGCATTCTCCAAACAGGTCCTGTGCAAGTGAAGGAGCTTGCCTTTTCTTCTGATATTGCAACCCACGACCTTGCGACCAAGCTGAAACAAGTGGAGAGCATGCTGGACAGGAAGCATCATGTTAGAATTACTCTGCGATCTGGACGTGTGAAATCCACAGTCACGCTGGTGAGGAAAAATACTTGCAAGTCATTATTTACCTGCATCACAATCTCTGCTCTGAGGAAACTCCAGCTGGTTCAAAATGTGGCCGCCAGACTGTGAAGCAGAAACAGCCACAGAGCACCCGGTTCTGACATCAATACACTGGCTGCTTGTAAAATATAGGATAGATTTCAAAATCCTATTATTTACTTGATCTCTTGACCTCATATTCAGCCAGCTGCTGTCACAGGTCAACTGATGATGGTACCTGGTCTCCTAATGTTTGTTTTATGTCTGTGTGCTTGTCATAAATATTCTTTACTGAAATTAAACTAATTGTGAAATTTTCCTTTTATATTGACACAGAAAATATTTGTGTTCTTACTCTAGGATACAAGTCTGGAGCAAATGGTCCAACAAATGGATGTATTGGTGGGATTTGTTTCTAAGCCAAAGGTCATACGTGATGGTCAAGCAGCCATGTGTGTCCTGAGACCACCCTCAGCAAAGGAACTGTCACAAAAAGGGAAGAATAAGACTACAGTTGTGCAGTCTAATGATTCCAGTTCCCAGACAACCCAGCCTAACACGTCTGTAAAGAGCTCCACGGGAATAACAGAAAGCTCTGTGCAGCAATGAGCTTGTCTAAAAAAAAAAAAAACGTGAACATTGTGTTTTCAACTTCTTTGTATGGTTAAAGTGCAGTCAATAAAACAACTTGAAATCAACACCCAAATTGCAGAGGTTTGTGATGTAAATGTACTTAACATTGTCTGCACTTGTCAGAAACTGTTACCACAAATGTATTCGAATGATGCTCATCCAAATGCTGCTTGTGTGTGTATTGTAAGGACATTGACCCAACTGGAAATAAACGACAAATGTGATTCCTAGAGATTTTGAAAATTTTGGAGAACATGTTTGAAAATCAATCTATGGCTTCAAAAGTACTTGTTTTATTGATTGATTAGTGTACCGAATAATACGCCTACATTGTGTATCTTCTAGCATCCCCAGCCAAAACGATGGCCAACTCTCAATCTGCTGTTTCGTGAGCTTTATCCTATTCAGTATCATGTCATGAAGACACCAGTTTGAGAGTTGGTTATCGTTCTGGCTGGGGATGCTACAGTAAGAGCTTGTTCACTTCCAGCTTGGCGCTAAAATCAGCTGTTGGTAACCGACAGATGAGCTGTCCGTAATCAAAAACCTGATACCTACTTCCTAGCATCGGCACTTATGTATTGAATTTGTATTGATGTGAACACAGTTTGGCAATGAAAATGGATTTTGACTTGACATCGGAGGGCGTCTTACAATAATTATGCCGTTTGCTATGTATGCAGTACGAGGCTGTGTGAAAAGGCTTGGACACACTAGTAAAGACAAACCAATGGCAACATGTACTTTTCTCTCCTTTATTAAAGATTTTTAGGTTTTTGGTAAAAAAAAGAAAAATTCAGATAAAAGCAAATTTGGCATACAGATACATTCACTTGTCACGGATAAATGTGTTTGCTTGACTGAAACACCTTTAACAGCAGAGATACTCTCTTGAACTAGACTAGAGCCATACTCTTCCTATAACAATGAACCAAAAATCACCATAGGGCCTAAAAGTAAAACATTCCCTATGTTTGTTAATAAAAATGAGAACAAAAGCAGCAAAACTAACATGCATGGACAACAATTGTCAATAAGCCTCGAGAACTTTGTAGGAGGAGAAGGGTTTCACAAAGTGATAGTCCAGGTTGCCACAGTGAGGACACTGCTGGACGTTACTGTACTCAGAAAAATACTGCATCCCCACTCGAACGTCCACCACTGGCTTACCGCAGTGCTTACAGTTGAGACGAGCCTGCAGAGGATGAGGGAGATGATCAGTGACAGGAAGCTGAGTAAGTGTGCGCTGTAAGTGTCACCTCAGTGTAAAAACTAACAAATGTAGTTTTATTTGGTCAGATTTGTTCACAATGAATGTTTCCCAAATCATCATTGTACACAAAATCAAATTTGAAATGGTTAACCAATTAATTGACAACTAGACTTAATCTTCCAGAATGTAACTGAACTGAATCAAATCAGGACTTTGTTTAACAAAAAGTAATCAAATCAGCACCAGTCAGCATATCCATTTGTGGTAAAAACGGATCTACTTTTACTCTAGCGCGCCTCTGGACCATGATAATATGTCCTCTTCAGAGCATTCTATTGCAGACGATGTAGACTAAACAATGATGTGACAGAAAGTGCAACATCCACACACACTCTAATTACCAAACAGTATCCCAGCTCTGTCCTCTGATTTGTTTCATCCAAATGTTCCCACCCTGTTAATTGCCAGGAGGGATACTGAATTACACTAGTGTTTTTAAAGGTAAGAATAGACACAAACTGCTTTGGTGGAATGAACAATACTCCAATAAATTGTTTCTCTCTGAAATAAAGTAACCATAACTTTCTTTTCACTGTACCTGACAGCAGGGTGAAGCAGCCAGTATGTCGTAGGTGTACATGGTGCCCAGTTGGTGCCAGCTCCCATCCCACCTTGATTTACATTTAATGCAGACAATCTTGTGGACGCCTTCTAAACAGTCCACACAGATGGCGTAGAGGTGCATCAACCTGCCTGTTAGAAATAAAGAGGCTTCAATTAGTTGATGAAGTTACTGAATAACTTGATAAACTGTCTTCATTCCAAAGTTGGTATTAAAGCTCTACACTGCGAGTATCACAAAGTCATCAAGATACAGAAATTAAGAGGCATTATTTTCTAACTAAGTGGTGATTCCCACCATGAATACTTTCCAACCTCTTTTAAGATTCTATATTAAAGAGCAAGCCTGCTGTCCGAAAAGCAGGGAAGAAGAGTTGTTTCCAACTTTGCAGAAAACAATTTCTGTATATTGTTGATCTATCCGCCTTGGTTAGTTCTTCAAGGCGCATTAAAACTGCAAATACATTTAGATTTCTGTGCTTCTGATGACAAAGGCTTAGTACCTTTAAGTTCTAGATGACAAAACATCAATGCATCATTTTTAGATTTCTACAACAGATGAAAATGTTAGCAGGAAAGAGACGTGAAAACCCATTTGAAAGCATCCCCAGATTTTGAAATGTACAGCACAACTCTGCATAGCTCATTTACTTTCACCTGCATTTATAGTCAGTCTGGAACAAAATTCATGAAAACATGAATAAATAATCCTTTAGCAATGATGCATATCGAGGATCATACATATCAAAGCCTGTGGGCCAGCATATCGAAGAGGCTTCACTCGGCCGACATGTTAATTCACATTCATGTTGGACTGCCTGAAAACCAGCAGAAAACCTTTTATGTTTTGTATACAGAGGACGGAGGGCTGGAATGACTGCTTCAAACTGTTTTTACAGAAAGGAAAAGAAACTTTGTAGGCAGAAAGTGATATGAGTGTAATTGTAAACATTTATCATTTATGAAAATGTTGTTTTCTCTCATTTGAAGCGTTGGCTGTTGGTACATTGGGGCAGAGAACGGCCGAAACACTTGAATTGGAGTTTTTTTGCATTAACCAAACACCACAAGACTTATGCAAATAAGTATACATGGAATATATGATGGATGTATACTGCAAAAACTTAAATGGGTTTTCTGTAATTTATAAAAATGGAAGTTTTGTAAAAAAATAAAAACATAAACCCCAAAAACCATCAGTTTGTTTGGCTAGTGTACATGACATGTTTTCCCCTCCAGGTATTATTATGAATATTTGTATGTCAGAATACATATGGAATTGCATTATTATGTAGTGTGTCCGTCTATACACTCTATGGTGATTCTTTGATCTTGTATGACCTTGAAGGTGGCAGGGGACGTCGTATTCGATCTCATCGTGGCGTGAAGGGCTGAGAAACAGGGTCCCATCCACTAAAGGAAACTGTTCAAACACTGGTAGCACCCGGTGACATAGGGCACAGTTGAGCACGTTTCTCTGGCTTGCACTGAGGGCGGACAGGATAAACCTGGAGGACAACACGAACAACCTCAGGGTGTGGACAAAAGAATGGCAACAGCATCATTAAATCACCCTGCAATAAACTGGTGCTGTATCTTTCACATGGTTCTCCTTTTTAATTATACATGTATGTCAAATACAAATTTTAAATCAGAACTGTCAACATGGTGAAGCTTTGTTCTTCACCACAACTATGTGTACAAGTGATCAATTTTATATTGAGATAAAATATTTAAGCTGAATTCAGCTTAATGACCTTGTCATTACCTTGGTCAAAGTCCATGGGTGCACAAATATTATTTACTGTATGTCTCTGTTAATAAATAATCATTTGATCTACAACAGAAAAGTAGATCAAGCACAATCACTGACATATTTACAGGGGTGTTTGCAATATTTGAGTGTATCAATTATAAACATTAAATTAGGAAAAATATTGTCAGCGTCCAGCAAGTTGCACCAAAAGTTTTACACCAAAAGACATTAGAAATCAATATATTCTGATTGGTGAGGCTTAAAGAAACCATATTGAAAAAAACAACAACAAACGAAAGCATGTTATTTTACTTTCTAAATATTCACCTCAATCTGGTGGCCCAGTTTAGCAGAAACCACAAGACGCTGCTATAAAGAGAGCAACTAAGAGGTTGACATCAACCAATCAGGTTCATCAGTTTCAATAAATAGCATTTAATTCAAACACAACAATACCTGAATACATTTAATGAAAGTGTTCTATCATACAATTTTGTTTTTGTTCAATTTTAATAATTTCTACCATAACCATGCAAAATAGTTTATTCTGCTTAGTCAGCAGCTGGTTGTTAAAAGGGGCCGTTTAGCTGTAAACTACTTATATTATTTTACTGTGATGCTCCTGTGACATGACAAACATTCGGGTGTCAGATCATAACATAGTTTTGATTATCATAGGCTGTACTTTCACTCACAAAGTCATACTGTTGTTAATACAGTCCAACTAGGTTACTTCCTATCGTGTGTGAGACATGGCCTAACTGCAGCGCTCAGAGTGCTTTCACTAAACTTTCTCTTTCACTTCTACAAACTCGAATGAATGAAGAGGTGAGGACAGAAAATTGTAGAGACAAACACCGTTTCCAGGCTCAGTCTTAGTTTATGGTGTCCTGTCCCTGGTGATTAGTTCATGCTGTGGAATCCACGGGTTATGCAACTATTTGACAGTATTTACAAAATTCATGCCTTAAGAAGTACTTCAGAATACCAGAATATTGACCCAGTAATATCCAACACAGGCAACCAAAACATCAATCAGTCTGCATCACAAGCTTGTAGTTCATCCTAAACTAATACTACTAAACTAAACGAAACTAATACAACCATGTCTTACACTGACTTTAAACAGTGGCCTGTAATAAATCATTCATCCATTATCTATAGCTAACTCTTATCCATGTTAGGGTCTGGAGGCTGAGGACTGGAGCCTATCCCAGTAAATCAGCATGGTATAAACATTAGAATATATACAAAAGCAATGGAACAGAACCGCTACATTGCCTGCGAGTATGTTATTCCTTCATATCAGATAATCTCACTGTGTATTACAATTGCTTAAATACAGTATTACTAAAATTGACATTATATGTCCCTGTCGGAGGTATGTGTGTGTGTGTTTATCACATATGGGACAATACAAATGACTGAGTCAATCACAACTGAGAGTCAGAGAAAATTATTCTAAACAGCACATCAACGTTTTCAGTTACATTACGCTGGGTTACCACGATGTGGTCGAAATCGGAAAGATGATATCACATTCCGTAACTACAACTACAAACGCGGTCATCACGCTCAAATGGTTCGGAAAGGGCCACATTCAAGATGGAACTGAACGACGACGTAACAGGAAAATTAGAAACAGCAGCAAATGTCTGCATGTTTAATATAAAAAGTAACCTACCACAACATGGACAATATGTTTGCCTTCATAATTTTGCTACACAAATGTGTATTACTAGCTTGTATTACTAAAGTTGCAATACCACCATCTCGACTCTGGCACCCTGCGCTGGACTTAAAAAATAATTTTTAAAAATCCCATCTCTCCCATTAGTAATTAACAGTAGAAAGTTGTCATGAGCAGGACTTAGCAGTGGATAGGTGGTAATTACGGGACGCACCGCATAGCGTCAATGCAGAATTACAATGACTTTCTTACACTTAATTACATATTAGCACCATTTTTAATACCATGCATAAGGGACTCGATCTTTCATACAGCCTACCTGCGCAGCTCTTCTCCCTGGCCTGCCTGAGCGTCGTCCTCCATGCGGACATGGTAAGTATTGAGTTTATGGCGGGGGAC
>OMNV01008260.1:6453-111781 GCA_900303265.1 Brotula barbata | reverse complement strand
GGGGGTGGCTTCAGCCGTTCCGCACTGGTTTGCCTAACCAAACACGATGAACCGATTCAATCAAAGTGATTTAAGTGCTACTTGCTGGTTCATCTATACACCCGAGTTCAGCAGGAAAAACCCCTCCATTCATAGGAGGCCTTCGTCGTGTTCAGACCCCTATGATTGTTTTCTGATGGGTGAATAAACCTGATTGTGTGATTTTGGGACGGGAGTTTGGAGTGGCGCTCTCTGTTCCTTTGCAGCGTCGCAGCGCATGAATGTGATCCTCGCTGCCAGGACAGGGCTTCCCTTGGCAGGGGAGCAGAACCACTAACTTCTCCAGCCACATCTGCGTCCGTTTCCTCTCTTCTTACCACTTGAACGCTCGCTTCTGGGTGCAGCAGCCGCCGCGGCCGCGCCTCCTGTTGCAGCCGCACAGGCTCCATTTTCCTGCTCATCTCCGCTGCTGTTCGTGCGCTTGCTTTTCTTTCCTTTGTTGCTCTTCTGGTTGGGCATTTTACACGATTCAGATGTCAGTGTTATTTTCGACCTCTATCCGCGGCTGCCGTCAGCGTCTGACATGTCTGTGGACTCCATTTCTGCAGAGCACGCTGTGTGTTTCCTCGCCGTGTAGACGAAGGTGTTGCTGTTGTCTTCTCTCGGATGAAAAGAGGGATTTCGTGCAGCTCTGTCGGCAGAGGTTGGAAGAAATAATCTGCTATAACCTTTAAGAACTGAAGGCGTGCCCGTCTCTTGTTTTGATTCCTGTTCTGCCGTTTTCTTCCATGCCGTGACGTCACAGGTCCCCGCCCCCGGTACAGGCTGTCAACGCGTCGTGATGCATTCAAATCAGTGGGAAATCTCATAACATCCCGTCTGAGGGAAAAACCGGCATTTCAGCAGGGCCGGGACTACGGGAGGTGTGAGGGTGGGCCAACATCTCCAGACCAACCGATGAGTTTCTCATTGTACTTGCGCTAGTTTTCCATTATAATTTTTAATACTCTTGATTGTAAAACATTTGGGACTTTGCCACTTTTGTCATTTAAAAACATTCTTGGTAAATCAGGTTTCAGTGACGGAAATGAGTAGTAGTCTTAAAGCTTGAGCATACTGCCACAGCACACCAGCATGTGCTGTGGTGGTTTTTATGTGCAAATGATCACACTTCTGTGTCATTGGTTGTTTATGTACACATATTAATATGCATACACAGTCATTAAGTTTTTAAGTAGATATGATGGGAATAGAACATTGTTACCTTATCCTTTTAGTCAAGTATGGTTTCATGGTGCTTCATCCAACATTGAAATTCATGAGTGGTGACAGAAAAGAAGAAAATGTAACTTATTTTTCACGAGGCAAACAATTAATTATCAACGCAGTCAGTTATGTAGTGAGAGGAAATAAAAATAGGTTAAACAACAAATGCACAAAAGTAAAGTATTTTGAAACTTCAACATTAAGGCTTAATGTTGAACATCTAATTCTAAAATAATGAGTAGTTCCCTATCTTTTGCTTTCACTCCCAATTCTCTCCAATTCACCAAACGTGTGACCAAGATGTTGAAAGCAGTGTTGACTATGGTGTCAGCCTAAAAAACATTATTACTCTTCTCTTGCAACAGTTTTAACCTTATTGTTGAAAATATGAAACCACAATTGTAATATTGTATTAAGGATGGGGCTATCAAACTAGGCATACTAATACATTCACATCAAGTAAGTTACTTATTCTTTGTAACTTTTCCTGTTTCTTAAATAATTACAACATTTGTATAGCAGGGCATATCCACACATCCCATATTTGTGTGATTACAGGCAAAAACAACCGTGATATTTAAATTCAGGATCTTGAGGAATCACAGACAAAGAACAAGACAGGTTTAAGTTTTCAAGTTTAGAGGTTTAATTCCTTGGTGTGGTTCATTCCTTGGAGGGCATCCCACAGTAATAATCACAAGAAACTGTTATTGCCAAGTCAGTAATCATGCACTTCAACACATCATGCAGGAATCTCACTAGTTCATAAGACTCCACCAGTCTTTTGTTTTCTTGATAAACGCTGTATTTGTTGTTGGCATTTATATTGATTAAGCTTTCTGGAAGTCAACCTGAGTGACACACAGTGAATTCAACAGCAGAAAAATCATAAATTCCACACTGACAGTCTGGAAAGCAGCAGGTCTGTTCCTTACTCTCACATCTCACAAATATTTCCACAACATCTCTGAATTGTCTCCTCTACCAAGTCCATCTCTGGTACTTTTATGCATTAGAAGTATTCCAATGATCATATTTCACATGTTGATATTTTCTTCTCTATTTTACTATTTAACTTTACTTTCTATATCAACTTTGTAAACATTTCACTATTTGCAGGCCATGTGTGGTTTGCCACTCTGCATTGATCAGTTAGTAATTGTACATTGTTTGGATGGTACTAGACGCACAGAATTTACACAAATTGTATTCAATAGGTTTGGTATTATGAGAATAAACAACAGCTGCCACATGGGGCCTGTCAAATTTCTGCAAAAACTAGAGACAAATTATAAAAGTATAAAATACGCCAAATTGTGTTTAGAATGCAATAAACCCCAGGTTTTCAGTATTTGCTTAGTCTCCTGAAGCTGGTTACCATTATGTTGTCTTGCTTGGCACACATGGTCTGCAAATATAAAGAAATTGAATGTAAAGAATTAAGAATGGAAATAAGACAGACAGAAAAAAAATTTCTTATGTGATAATTAAGACATCTAATTTTAGTTGCAGGACATTTCAAAATGTTTTTAATCTGCTTATTTGGTCCTGAGAAATATTACAAGTTCAACTTTTCTTTTTGGCACCAATCACCCTGTGCTTTGCTGCATTGCTGGGAATTGCACAGGAAATACATTTGCCATTTCCTAATGAGCTCCACTATAACTCATAAAGGAAAATTTTGCAATATGGCAGAAAACCCTCCAAAACACAATCATTACTTATAGAAAGAATGAAAACTGTCCTTCTACATTTGCAGGTATAGAAAATTGAAACGTGCAAAATCTGTCTTGAAAATGTCCTTGCAGCATTTTTTGTATTAAGCAATTGTAATTTTTTAAGCTTCAAAAAGAATTAGTCCAATAACATCACATTACAAAGTCCAGAAAGTAAAATGGCTTATGTAAATACCAAATGAAACGGTTTAAAAGAAACTATACTCCCACCCTCTCCAAACTTTAAACAATTGAAAAAGTTGTCTATTAGTGCCAACACTTTTTTAGTGGCAAAATGCTGAAAAGCTTTAATCTGTAGATTACAGACAACATTTTAAGATTACAATTACAACTGTAAAGAGGTATGTGATTATATAACTCCATTCTCTTTGTATGAGGCAACATGTACTAAATCTAGACAGTGTTTTGTACTGTGTCCAGTGAGACCACTGATATTGTATAACAGATACACGTAAGACAAGACAATCCCCAAATCAGTGTGATTGAAAATATCACATTCCTGATCTTGGTGTTTGTATTCTTAAAATAGATATTTAAAAATACTTGACTGACATGTTGGAGCTGTGGTTCAAGAAAAGGCATCACCTGAGAAGGAGTGAAACACCACTTTTCCTTGTCATAAGAAAATATGAAAGTGACTGTTGTTCAAACCCTGAAACTCGTTTTCCCAAATACTTTAATGTAACTGACTGAGCTTGTCTGGCGCCAAGAAATCAGCTGAAATTGTAAGCAGACAGACAGGCCTTGTTAGAAATTATGTTGTGGTCACTGCGTTTGAATGCAAACACTCATATACACATTATTGAAACATTTTAGATGATGAGGCTCACTGCAAAAGATCAAGCAGTCACTATAAAATATTCAAAGGATTCAATATGACCCAAAGCTGTTGGAGGCTGCTTGGTTCGAACATCGGTGTCACTCCTAGAGGAGGATGACGTCAATGTTGTCGTGGACACCCTGCAGGAGCAGTTCACCCTGAAAAGAGATCACATTCCTCCTCTTTGCTGCCCTCAGGGTGCCGACCAGTGCCTCAAAGATATTGGCACACCGATCATCAGAGAACAACACTCCAAACTTTACGACGGTCTGACCTTCAGCATCTAAACAGAGATTAAGAATATGTCAGTTTATGACATAAATAATGCCAATTCTGAAATCACAACGATAGACAGGAACAGAAATAAAAGCAAAAAACAACAATAATAGTGCCACCCTGAGTACATTTCCTATTCTAAATACCATGTATCTAATTGTTTTATTAACTCTGGAGGAGGGTTGATTGATAATTTCTGAGCCCAAGTTGAGAGATTTAATTCAAAGTAATTGTAGTATGTCAACATGAAATCCTATGATGGAGGGAGTTTCATATGCTACACTGATAACTTAGTCAGCCCTCGCACTCCTGTCAAATGAGTACATTGACTGTGACGTATGGTACAAACGCATCTATTGTAAAGACTGGTGGCCTGAGATATTCTTGAGGCAGAGTGACACAACTGTTGAAGAAAAGAACCACTGATAAACCTCACATGACTGCATTGGAACTCAGACGAGGACTGCCTTAGAAACAGTTTAGAAATGAGAGAATACATTTAAATTCTGTAAAATAAATCCTTCATGCAAAACCATAACCTGTACTCACTTTTGGTGCCAAGTCGCTTAATCTCCTCCACCAACAAAGTTACGTCATGATCAATATTCATTGTTGCTAGAAAGGGGGAAAATAAATTTATACTAAGTTATTCACCCTTCTGAGGTAAATATTTTATAAGTGCTTGACGACAAAAGCTACACTAATGTCAGGAAACAGGAACATAAATGGTGGGTGGAAAAAAAAACAAGCCAGAACATGACTTGGGCAGACTTAATGCGGAAATGGGTGATTAGCACACCTAGCTAGCCTTTACAAGGTAAAATCTTTGTTATACTCATTGCATCACAGTAATCTGCGGTCTTTACACGTATGCACGTATTAGTATTTAAAATTAAACGGGTGACACGTTACTGAAATTAGATCAGAAAATATTACACCAGTCAGCCAGTTTACAACAGACAAATGATCGTCGCAAAATGCCACAGTCCTCCGGCAGGACTGAAGAGTTATTCATACATCAAACGAGACATTTTTTGTATTGATAGATTTAAACCCCCAAACTCGATACAAAACGAGTTTTGATGTGAGAATTATTCTAAAACATATATTTACCTGAAAACAGCACTGAGCGTTGCTATTGTATGATGGACGAGTTTCTGAATCGATACCGGTGGAGAATGCTGCTGCATTTAATGTCTGCTCGTATATTATACAAACTCGCTAAGGCTTGTCTGAGTTGACAGTCTGGTTACATTTATAATCGTATGAAATGATCAATGTGAAACCAATGTTTCTTGTATATCGTTTTTTTTTCTTTTTTTAGCGTGGTCCTTTATTTTCCTTTCCCTTTTGGAAATTTTACGGAGAATGGGCCGTTCCGAGTTTGAACAAAAATTCCTATTATCCATGAAGGGAGCATGTTTCTCATCTGACTGTATTGTGACACAGTGAGACCTCACTGAACCATATAAGGCATTGGAAGATACTTCTCTCTACTCCTCTGCCTCTATTAACAAGTTCAGTCATCAGTTCTGCAAACTAAGGTTAATACATGTCCGTGCCATATGTCATATCTCAATAACACAGACAAACACATACCCTCTTTGCGGTTATAGAACAAAAATCTAACTTTACAAGTAAGAATTGGATTGGGCCAAACGACTTTTCTAATTAAATTTTTAGTGGTAGGAACTCCAATATGAGGCAGACATCCAAAGTACGTAAATAGTAATTTTTATAAGAAAAGGGCTAGCTGAAAAAGTGATGCACTACAAGCCAATATACTGTATATTCTTCGTTGCATCTCAGGTCATATTTGATACAAATTAAGCAAAATCAGGTGATGTGGGCCATATATGTATTTTTGTGCATGTACTGCAGTGTTTTACGCGAATGTACCATGATTAAGTATTGTGTACGTACATGTCTAAAGAAAGACTGGGGACAAATTCCACCACAGACCATATAACAATCGTTCTTAACCTTTGTTCACTTAAGTACAGTTCGGCAACAGCTAAATGTGTAGACCGCTTCATAAATTAAGAGGCCAACACAAATGTTTCACATTCACAGTTTTATTTTGATATATTACATATATTACAATGCCATTTATTCATGCATTGACTGAAAGTGCTAGAGTGCGGATTAGCTTTGACAAATTTCTGTATCTAGCATGCTAGTCCTTATTGTATCGCTTTTTGGAAATATAATGAACAACTTCGCATGTAAGCGCTATGTAATTTTATTTTGAAAACTGTCATCCGGGTCCTTGTTGGCCAGCAAGCTCGCGCTGACTATGCCTAGTGACGTTGCTGTGACTCAAATTAGTCATGCTCCAGTAATAAGAATGAAAATCAGATTTTGCCTTCAAAATAAAAGCACGAATTTGTAATCGTGCAGCGTACACAACATAATACCGCCTACATGCGCTGCAAAGTTAACACAAAACAACTCACAGCTGCTTTTAAACTCTAAATACTCGCCAACACTTCTCTCTTTTCGTTACACGATAAATATTGCGACACGTGCACGCGAGTTACACCTTTTAATTTGAAGGAATGTTCCGGGAAGACTGACGTGACATCTGACTAGCTTGACACTGGTGGTGGGAATGGCGGCTATGATCACTAGAGGAAGGAACCCCAATTGTACGAAACTTTACTTCTAACCGCTCCGCGGGGGAGATTCTTGTTTGCCAAACGCAAATACACCGCCCCGTCACGGTTCAGTGGGAGAAGTAGTATTACGCGTGGTTAAGTCGCTAGATGCCCTGGTTTAGTAGGTGGACGTACTTTGGGACTTGCTAGTTAGCTCAGTGCCACTGACTTTGATTGAAGGTAGCTAACTAGCTCGTTTGTTGTACTAGCCAGCTGTTGGCGACTTGGCTTGGCTGGCCCAACAAGTTAACTAAGTGGTTAACTGTCCGAAAGCATCCCGTATCTGCACAGCTGAGCAACGTTAAACTCGGTAGTGCTATTTTGGACTTCTGCCGAGAGTGAGGTTAATAAAAGACAATTCGAAGCAGCGTGTTGTGAATATTATTGCTCATTGTTAGCTAGCGCACCAACGCTAGCTAAGTTGGGATCCTGAAGTCTCGCCCATTTTTAGATCCTGCCCCAGCCACTGGCCACGGGCTAATCAAGAGCCAACAACCCAGCTTCTCTAGTTCGTTCGAGGATACAATGGAAAGTCTAACGTTGACTGATGTGGAGCAGAAATATTACTCGGATTTGTTCGTCTACTGTGATACGGACAACACCAAAAAAGTGGCTTCCAACGGTAGAGTTCTTGACCTTTTCCGGGCGGCCCAGCTACCCAGCGAAGTTGTCCTGCAGGTAAGCTAGCGTTAGCAAGTTCCAGTTTACACGGAGAGTTTGGTGGCAAAGCGAAGCAGTACTGGTTGGATATTTTACAAACTTGTCCGGCTGTCAAAGCAGTCCTGTCATGCATTAAAACCACGGTTAGCCTCGGTGGTTAGCAGTGGTGCGTAGCAAGAGACACACCTTCTTCTGGCTAATGCTAGCTTTAGCTAAAGAGAAGCAGTTAGTTGAACACAGGTAAACATTTAGCCTCGACCTTAAAGGCTACAGGTCCGCCATATCAAATATATTTATTTTTTCTTTACAGCCAGTTGGTCTCGCGTTGGACACTGTCTTACGTACACAGCGTAACAAATTGTCCTCATCAACCCTCACTGCCCACTCCTTCCTGTCTTCTTCATCGAGTAACATCTGGTATTTTGTCTTCCAAACTTAACATGACGGTGCAGGTGGAAATGCATACCTGATACCATTTGTTTAATGTGACTTTGCAGTCTTTAAAAAATCCACTACCGACTTTATCATTATTCAACATCGCAAGTAATGTGCTCAAACCGTCATAGTGAATCAATACAGCAACACACTTGTTTTTCGTGCTGTCAGAGTACAGTATACATGTTGTGGTCCTCTCTCAAATAATCCCACCCAGACATTAACCTGCTCTGTCTGTTCTGTGAGTTGTGAGCAGCCACATAAACTGCATTAGCCCATTCTAGTGGCTCCATGTCTCTCAGCAGGCCAGTATTTGCAGTTTGTGAGTCAGCATCCTTTCCAAGGTCAACAAGGGGAGCTGTGTGGTAGAATAAAGCAGTGTTGTAATCTTTCACATCCAGACTGTACACACTGAACCTTCTGCTCCACTGTGAAATGCGTACAGACAGTGTCATGTTGTAACAGGCTCGTGAAACTGATTGGTACTTTGTATCTACACACATTCTGAATAAGCAATTTGCCAGCAAAAAAGGGTTTACTGTTGTGTTTCACTCCGTCACGGATTTTAGGAAGTTCACCACTGTGGGTTTAAGGACATATGTTAACCATATACATTTTCTATTATACTACTCTGCAAGACACTAAGTGTATCAAAATATCAGATAATGATGCTTATCACTGGCAAGAAGCCCTGAACATTTGTTAATGAACAAAAAATACCAAATGAGTATTGTCTGGATAATATATTTGCCTACCTGACTGGCCTGATTTGCACAGGGTAAATTGGTGTACAGAATGCTGCAGAATTTGTTTTTGTGCATTTTAAATTATCGAAGGATACATTGAAGGAGAAGTACAATGCAAAACATTGAAAGATAACGGTGTTGTTTGTGACTGAATGACTTATTGTCACTATGACTGAAAAATTTCAAATTTTCTTTATTTTATCACTCTACAATATTACAAGTAATGATTGTTCACAAGTAACGATGGATAAATAGATGAAGATAGTTGATAACCATCGGTTCTCATCTTTCTGTGGGTTTAGATCACAGAGCTCTGTGGAGCTACTCGACTTGGTCACTTTGGGCGGAGCCAATTCTACATCGCTCTGAAACTCATTGCCATCGCCCAATCTGGAATGCCCTTAAGGGTGGAAAGCCTCAACTCGGGTGAGACCACAGTTGTGTTTAATCACAATAATTGATAATCACTATTTTGTCTCCCCCTTTCCCCCATCTTACCTCAGAAGTCCCTGTAACATAAGAAGGAAACTATTTCTACATGGCATTTGTTGCATTGTACAACTGTACCAAATTTGCCTGCAAATCACTGGATCCATTGCTTATTGCTTAGCTTCCTCAGATGATTCGCTTCATTTTGCAGCTCTACTCTGGTTAAGACCTCTTGAACAATTGAAACGATAATGAATTTTTATGAGGTCATGGATTAGGATGGTGATGGCCAGACCTGAACAAATGATGCAAATGTAAAAACGGTTGAGGTAGTTAATGTGCTTTCTTTTAAACCTGTCAGGTACCTGAGAGATCAGGCAGTAGAGCCAGGATCTGTCAGTTAAGATTCGTAAATGCCTGCCATTTTGCCCAATATTTGTGGAATAAATGACCCATAGTAAGAGGCACTGCAGCTTTTCTAGACCCTTTATGGAGGAACTGTAAAATTGATTTTTTTTATACTTTGTGTGGCTTCTAGAAAGACAAGTGAAGATGTTATAGTCATCCACACTCATGACAGGAAGTTAAATCTTTGGACTCAAATATTGCAACATAAAGTTGCTGAAGTGATTTCATAACACAACGATATTAGGAAGCACAGAGGGCACTTCCTCTAATGCAGTGTGAAGATATCCCCCCATATCTTACAGCGATATTTTTTTAAGTTTTTAAAAGTTAGATTTAAATTGAAGAAATGTTTTATTGTACTCTGTAATAAAACATTTTAAGGTGAGCATTTAAAGTCTATATCTAAATGTATTGAATTGAAATTCAAACTCCTTGCAAACCTTCCTACTAACTCCCAGCCTATGTATAATTTGTAGTGGAAGAATAAAAGCTTATGATATTACAAATATTCAAGGAAACTAAATAAACTTAAACAAACTGAATAAAGACTGGGACTGTTAAACAACAAGCATATAGATAGATGGATAGATCGATTGATACTTTATTAATCCTGAAGGAAATTAAAGTAATCCAGTAGGTAATAACAACAAA
Source organism: Brotula barbata (assembly GCA_900303265.1). NCBI lineage: Eukaryota > Metazoa > Chordata > Actinopteri > Ophidiiformes > Ophidiidae > Brotula > Brotula barbata. The sequence continues at coordinate 101,718 of OMNV01008260.1, read as the reverse complement.
ACACCAACAATAACAAAAACAAAAACAAAAAAAATACGAACAGCTTAAGGTGACAAATAACATAAGGAGACAATACTATATTTTAATGGCTGAATTCTGAATCCAACAACAGGAATTGTTCAGTACAAAGTCCTGCATTTTTATAGAATAAATTGCCATGATTGGATTATATATATAGGAAAAATAGTCTGGAAGTGAAGCATATTAACGAAACTGGTATTTTAACAATACTAGCGCTGCAATCATTTTATTTTGACAGGTCACTGTTTTGGTGAAAAGAAACTAGTGATTCAAATATGTTTTATTGAAAATTGTTGCTTTGGATTGGTTTTGTTTCTGTTCGACCAACTATATTACCACAGTACTTTGTTTGTCATTAACTCGGCCATTTATGTTGTAAAATCCAAGATGAGTCCATAGTTTAGATATGAAATAAGAGGCTGGCGTATGCTATTATACTGTATGTGGTTTGTCAACAAGATCCATCCAGGTGGAAGATATTAAACTGCATGACTAGCAAAAAGTGCCACTGTTCAGAAACAAATTTCAAGCTCAAAATGTAGTAGAATTGGAACACAGAGGGAAACAACTATATCAGTACTTATTTAATATACTTTATGAACTTATTCATACTTAATAAAATCCTGAAATCTATTGCACATCACAGACTTGTGATATCTTAGAATTTAATTGTATTGAATTGGTGGATATGAACTTGTTCTTTAAAACTTTAAGCCAAACTTTTGCATTTTCCTCTTATACTGGGAATGGATTCTTTTCTTGCCAGTCAAGGATCTGCCGCTGCCAAGGTTTGTTGTGGGCAAGAATGAGGCCGAGGCAAGGCACGCAGCACTGTACCAGGATACAGACAGCCAGGGGCTGTACTCAGGTTCTAGTAGTGGGGTAATACCCAGGCCCCCTGGCAGGGGCCAGCAGAACAAGAAAGTCCCTTCTTCATCCTCTTCACTTCCTGTCCACGAGGTCATCCAGCCTTTGGCCCCTTCTGTAGAATCTCAGGTTAGTAACTCTACTTCTCCTTTATCTTTTAGGCTGTAATGCAAATGTATTCTTGCTAATTTGATAACACCATGCCACATGACACATACTAACAATGTACAAAATGTAAAGTAATATATTGGAGTAACTTCAGGGTTTCACTTTCCTCTTCAATACTAATTGGTCTTACATGTAAAAATACTGTGAATTAGGGAACAGAACATTTTATACACACAAACACCCATACATATTTTTTTATTTCCCTTCAACAGATGTTCCTGACACACATAGATATACACTATTGTTGTTTTCCTGTGTCTTGTTTTCTACATTTTTCCTGGTTATGTTTGGTTACTACTACAAAAGTGTCCTGCCGCTTGTTGATTGATATGTTGGAGGAACAGACAGTATTTTGCCTGATTGTCATACAGACCACTTCAAATTAATTCTGATTCTGACATTCTTTTTATTTGTGAAAAGACTTTTCATTCACTGATTGGATGAACATTGCATGTCTGTTATTGAGTAAGACAAATTTGTTTAATTCATTTGTGTCTGGGGTCTTATTTTGTCATCAGCCTGACTCAACGTCCCCAGTTGTCTCCCCTCACCAGTCCCCTCCCACCTCCCCTCATTCTTGGAGGAAACACAAGCGACAGCACAGTGGTGGAAATGCAGATAGACAGCAAGTGGTTGCTCCAACTGGAGCTGTTTGGACACAGTTCAGAGAATCACAGACAGGTAACGCCAGTTGAGCCTCTGCTAAAAAAAATTTTTTTATCTATTAATGCCACTGCACATCTGTACATCAACTTTACAGTTCCTTCAGAAAATTACACACCACTGACATTTTGAGTTTCACCCTCTCATGCTGTAGCTTGATGCAAGAAAAGTGAAAAGTGCGTGAACCCTCGGATGCACAATGGGTTTAATTCGTTTGTTGGTATGTTAAAGAAATCACTATTCTTTTGCTCCATCCAGGTCCAGCGTCTGGTGATGGAATGTGGTCATCCCACTCGCCCCCTCCTCCAGGTCAGGAGAGCTGGGTCAGTTTCACTGCAGACACCCCTCCATCCAGCACGCTTCCAGCAATGCATCCCTCATCAGTACAGGTAGGGCAGTGTTATGCTTCCATTAGAGCTCTGTTTGTCTAATTATTAGAGCAAACATCAGCAAATTGGAGAAACATTTTTTTAAGCATTGAGCCCATTGATTAATTTTTGGTCTGGCATGTCCATTATTAAGGGCATCTCAAGCCAATATAAGAGGGGCATCTTCACTTATTTTGGCAAAAAAGTATGGGCATGTGTATATAAACGATGTTCACAGTGTAAGGGCTTTAAATGATTCTTTGACTCTAATGCTCCAGCCACAGAAGATTGCATTTTTTTTATGATCACAGACAAAAGCTCCTGATGAGAGGCACATTGACGTAAGCTCACATGAGAAGGGATCTTCTTGTGTAAATTGGTAAACAATGTTATTCACAAGGCTTGCCAAGCCATTGCAGATGCTTAAGAGATATCTGGTATATTCAATATCTGGATGAGTTGGTGACTCTAAAAGTTGGTGGCCTGAGTCATGTTGTGACTGACAATGGGGAGAAACAGCTACTTACATTGTGATATTTCCTACTGAACTGAAGACTTTGTCAAATCTCTTTTTTTCTTGTACACTTTTGTGGCTGTCATTTGTGCTGAGTATACTATGCATACTATCTGTCTTACATGTTTGATCAGAAAGGCAAAACATCCGACAGAGCCAAATTCATAATAGTTGCCTCTTAAACGTTTACGTTCAAATAGAATCAAGGAGGGGCATAGATAGTGGCTTTGTCTCATTTCAGGGGCTGCACAATGATAAGGGTACATTTCAAGACTCCCAATGTCAGAGGCTTGACTAGGATGCCCCATTTTCAAAGTCCCCTGAAGGGTTAGCATGTTGTCCCATTTACTTGGTTTTGGTCTAGACTTCTGCCTGACTTGGTCCCTGAAATGAGACACAGCCACAGAATTTATATTGCTTTTCTATGTATTTCTCTCTTATTACCTTAAACCAGTGCTACAAATTTCTTTACACGTTCATGTACAGTAAATGTCCCTTTTGTTTGCCATAGGAAAGCACAACGATACGAACAGTGGCCTCTGCAGCAACAAACAATGAAATCCAACGACAGTCCAGCAACTATGATGATCCATGGAAAATCACGGATGAGCAGAGACAGTATTATATTAACCAGTTCAAAACCATCCAACCAGACCTCAATGGCTTTATACCTGGTAGGAAAAACAATCTGTTGACACATGAAGTATGAATTTTGTAAAACATTGTTTCATGTATTCATTTCTTTGTTTTTATGCACTCTAGGTTCAGCAGCAAAAGAGTTCTTCACCAAATCAAAGCTTCCAATTCTAGAACTGTCACACATCTGGTGAGCAATTGTTGCTCTGTCTATCCTTATCTTAACAAATTTTCTGCATTTGAGTTGTTCAGTAATTGTAATAACAGCAGCAGCAGTAGTAGTGGGAAGTTAGATTTGTGGATATTCCATCTGCACTAGTAAGAGCAGATACAATACAGTGTTTCCCCTATAATTGCACAGGCCTGATGACACCCCTGCCCATAACAGGGCAAAAAAAAAAAATACCCATTCGTCAGGGAATAATCATTTGCGTCATCATCTACCTGCGTTGCCTCCCTCCGCGTTTTTCTAACCTCTTTGACTTGGCAGCTACATCTGTCACCAGTTCTGCTTAACAAACCTAGGACAGAATGACATGATCTTTCCGAGTGAGATGAAACAAGCCTCATCTCTACGGTAATGTTTCTTTTGGTGATTGAGTATGGCGCTACCTAAAACAGAAAAGCAGGGGAAGCATATATTTTGATCTTTTTCTCCTAAACTCTGGAGTCAAGTAAAGACACAGATGGGGAAGAGCTGAGAAAGGCTTGAAGCAAGGAGGGACAGAAGCAAGAGGGGCGGGGAGCTCGAGTATCGTTGATGCAGGTCCATATCATGATGCCACAGTGAAATTTTTCTCCAAGCCAAGAAAAATTACGTATGATGAATCATGAGTGCTAAGTACACATTAGCACATCATGAACAAACTGTTTAGTGGTTTAACGGTCATGTGACTGTGTTATACTTATTATGTTATAATTTAATATAATATTTCATTATGTGGATTTGATCTATTTGTTTATTTACTTATTTATTATTAAGTATTGAACTACTTATTTTCTAAGTAACCGTAGTTTACCAAAGAATATTTCTGTTTGCTTCAACTTCTTCCAGTGTGAAGTAATTGCTTTTAAATCTATTTGTTTGCAATAAAAGCAGCTTCTCAAGTCATCCTCCCCTTGTGTTCACTTTGTTTTAAGTCATTTGCATGGAAATAACGAACCAAAAATATTGTCTCACTCGAGAAATAAATTATAAATTTTGTGCGCGCTCCCCTCCCCTGTTGCCACTTGCCACCAGGCCTACAACATTTTCTCGGGGAAACACTGCAGTACCTATAAAAACTATTCACCCACTTTGAAATGTTCATGTTTTTTTGACCTACAACATTCTATCAAATTTCAACAAAATGGTGTGAAATCAGTACAATTATTCAACAGCTCATTTCAGTTAGTTTTTGGCAGATGCCCTTCTGACAGCAATTACAGCCTCAACTCTGCATTGATCGGTCTCTTGCAGGTTTCCACATCTGGCCACTGGAATTTTACCCTTTCTTCCTTGCTCCACCAATGTCAGGTTGCATGGGATTGTTAATGAACAGGCTTTTTCAAGCCCAGCCATAAATTCTCAATTGGATCTAGATCTGGACTTTGACTTTTTCACACTAGGACATTAATGTTGTTATTTTTTAAGCAATTCCTGTGTAGCATTTTTTGCATACTGTGTCAGCTTTTCCTCCAGGATTTTCATGTGTGTATGTTCATGTGCAATGATGTATTGTCTGATGGCCAAATAGCTAAATTTTGAACTTTACAACCAATAGATTCCTCTTCTGTCTTATGTCTAAGTCAACCACTTGCCATTTAGCTACATGTAGCCAAGCAATTTTAGTTATTTAACAGTAGCTTCCTATTTAACACTCAGATATAAATCTGTGACTGGTGACAGTAGTATGCACTATTCCTCCAGTCTCGGCCACAGATGCTTGTAACTCTGTCTTTTGGTGACCTTCCTGACTCATCTTTCCTCTTGCACTCAGACGTAAGCATATATACAGCTGTGCCCGACTCGTTCCGTTTCTCTGTCGGGTACAGATGTATTGATCCATGGTAGAACCAGTTGAGACCCATCAACTACACACAGGTGTTCTCCATTTGACTACTTATGTCAATTGGTTGCACCATTGATCAGACATTGAATTGTATCATTAAATAGATAGAATGTGCTCTATATTTGAAATTACTTTAGATCGCTTTGCAGAGATCTTTTTTGACATGACATTCTTCCTTTGATCAAACATAACAAAACTTGTAAGCTGCTTAGGCAGTGAATATTTATTATAGGCACTGTAGGTAGGTTAACGTTGAATGGAAAAGAAGCACTTTTTATGTGCCTGTTCTGTTTTGAATAAGCATTTTGCTGTGGCACCTGCTGTCATGGTAAAAGATTTTGCTGGACTGGCAGACTCACTGTAAAATGTCCTTTTCAAGGGAGCTGTCGGACTTTGATAAAGATGGAGCACTGACCCTGGATGAGTTCTGTGCCGCCTTTCACCTAGTTGTAGCCCGGAAGAATGGCTATGACCTCCCAGAGAAGCTGCCTGAGAGCCTGATGCCAAAGCTGATTGACCTGGATGACTCTGCAGGTACACAGCCTCCCTCTTAATTGTTCTTTCTCTTAATGTAAAGGTTGTCTCATAAAACTAAATCAAGGTAATAGAACTGCAGTGTATGAAATGCGCATCTTTGTGATTTAAGGACATTTACCACTTGTTACTTGTTGATTAGGCATTTAATCTGCTTTGGAGTGTTTGTGTGTTTATCATTGCACATAAGTGTGTTCAGCAAATCCAGAATCATCTCCATTGTGAAAGACCATCTATTCTGTAGTGATGGAACACTCATACCAACATACATCAGGAAATGGCTTGGACTCCCACACTGCCTCAGCAGCATCGGCTTTTATGGGAACAGGAGTCTGGAACTGCTTATCATGAGCCTTCTTGAATACAAATGCTCCAAGATCAGGGTGGACATGACCCTACAGAAACTTAAGATGCCATGATACGGGCGGCAGCTCCCAGAGGTGGCATCAGGCAGAAAGTGGAATCCATCTGAGGCGGTTCAATAGGCAAATCCAATCTTTGGCATGGTGATGTTTCAACAGCTCAACACCATGGCCTTTGTTCCAGCAGGAAAGGTGCCCATGAGGTCAACTGACACAAAAGAATCAGGCTTCAAAGCCTGGGATTACAGCCTAGGATTTGAAGTTTAGGGCCAGTCTAGACCAGAAGCTCACCTTTCCATTGGAGATCGTTACAACCAGGCTCAGGTCGGATCTGGTCCTATTGTCAGCCTCAGGAAAGACCCTGTTCATCACAGAGCTGACAGTGCCATGGGAGGATGCAGTTGGTGAAGCGTATGAATGCAAAAATCTCATGTCCACTCACCAAAAGGGATGTAGAACACATGTGCTCCCTGTGGAGGTGGGCTGTAGGGGTTTTGTGCCCAAAGGATGGGTGTCTTAGAACAGGCCCTACAAAAGGCTATCAAGTTATTGGCAGAGGCTACTGAGGGAAGCAGCAACTGGCTCTGGCTGAAAATAAAAGATAAGAACTGGGCGACAAGATGATTGTTAGCCAGCAGGAGGCGCAAAAGCAGAGGGGGTTGCTCTTGGGCCACCAGGGGTCACCATTGAGCCCACTGGAGGTGTCGTCGGCCTATATCAATAAAACACCAAGGAAGGAGGGTGCCCACCGGATGACCCTAATGAAGCAATAACTCCTACACCCACTTAGATCAGAAACATTTTTTTATTACTCGTTGACTGACTGACTGACAGATCTACACCTGATATTTACAAAGGTACAAAGAAACTGAGCTTCAGATCAAAGCCCAATCTTCATAAGGTTATATGGTCTATGATTTAACTGATGGGATACAATTTGTTGCACAATATATTTTTTCCCCTTCGATTTAATTTTTTTTCAATGCATTAGGTACAGTAGCTAACTGCAATGAAACTGATAAAAAAAACAACAATTACATCAGACTTGAACCATGTCTTTAATTTGGTCTACATTTGCTTTTGTTTCTTTGTATGCAGAGGTCCCAGAGCCAACTGCTGATGTTGGATACTCGGCCTCACCTGTGGAGGTCACCCCCAACAAGTCTCCCTCCATGCCCTCACTCAACCAGGCATGGCCAGAGATGAACCAGAGCAATGAGGTTCCACTACACACATCATCACTTGAATACATAGTGCACAGTATTTTCGCACACACTCTATACTTCCACAATCACATTTTTTTTCCTGTTTACATTCGATTTATCAGCATTAATTGCTTGTGGCTAATTGGTAAAATATCTGGCCTTCATCTATTCATCACAATTTGATTTCTACTTCATTTTCATTACTGAGTGTAATTACTGACAATTTAGCATCTGTCTCATCCTCTAGTGGTAGCCCACTCTTCTACTTCTGTATAGAAGAATGATTCTGATCATGGAGAGTTTTGTTTTTCTTGCCAGTTGGTTTCATATCACCGTGGAACCTCAGACTGATAATTTAAAATGTGTGATGTCACTGCAGTGGCTGACTGTCTTGTTTTTTCTCACTGTCTGTCTGTCTCCTGCAGCAGTGGGAGACGTTTAGCGAGCGCTCCTCCAGCTCACAAACTCTGACCCAATTTGACTCTAACATTGCACCAGCTGACCCTGTAAGTCAATCACTTAGTATGCATGATTTCACCATTAATTGACAGATATTAACCCTCTATGGATTTATGCATTTCTCTCTCCTCTCTTTTGTTTCTGCCTCTCTGTGACACTTATGCATGACCCTCTTGAAAATTGCAGTCCACAACATCAGTAGTTTCAAGGCAGTGTTGTGATTTGATTGACAAAACTTCTGCTGGCTCACCTTTTTTTCAGTGACATAGACCAAACAGTAGCACATTTGTAAGCTATGAAAAATATTTATAGACAATGCTATAATGATTTTAACTTCAATTGTGCTGCAGGCTACATTTACTTTTGGTTTATGCCATTTTTTACTACTTGTGTTTTTTGTCAGACACTTTGCTTCTCAGCAATGGCTGCTACTCAAGTGCACTGCAATATTAATATGTTAAAAAGTGTAGTATTGGCTGCCGTAATTTCTTACAAGAGTAAAAATAAAGAAAGAGTTCTTACTGAGCAGAACAACAAAGCGGTGACATTTTTAACCCAATACCTCAAAGCATTGGAGTTCAGGACCGAAGCGGGGTCCATCTGCTCTTAAATCTTGCAGAAGACTAGATTAATCAAATGTTCATCAGCAGCCTCGAGAGGCCATGCTGCTCCTTAAAACAAACCAACTGGACGAAATTGGTTTAAACCTAATGACCACATTGCCATGCTTTGAAGACCCTCACTTCTGCTAGCTGGATAAAAAACTGTGAGCAGAATTATCTGCAGCTGTGCTCCTGAAATGATTTTGATGATTGTTTGTTTCCAAACCAGAAATGTATACCATATACCATACCACATGTTTGACGCAATTACAAGGTTATTTTCTCACTTAATTTGCCCTTAGCACACTATTAGTGGCTGTTATTTTATTACACTCAGTCAACTTGACAGAACGGAGACACCACCCTGACCAAGTACTTGTTAAAATTGACATTGATAGTGAGTTTTCACAAATCTGATTTCTTTCCACGGATCTGTCCATCTTTCTTCATATCTGTTTGCCTGATAACTTTTTCATTCTGTCTGTCCTCCAGGACACTGCCATTGTCCACCCAGTTCCTATTCGGATGACACCGAGTAAGATCCACATGCAGGAGATGGAGCTGAAGAGGACAGGCAGTGGTAAGACCGCAGCTGGCATTCCTCACACGCATTTCTGTTTTCTGAACACAGGATTGGCAGAAATTATCATGTGATTTGCAGTGGGGCAAATGACACAATGTTGCATGATTTGTTGACTATCCAGTGTGCAATAGATGTTTATCAAATGACAATATTAGTGACTGTCATTTGAACTGTAGAGTTCAAATCTCCATGTGGACATTTATTGTCTGTCCAAGTTTTGTTTTTAAGCAATCAAGTATAAGTACTGAGGCTCAAAATATTATGAGGAATTTTATATTTAACAGAAACATAAACATGTACAATAATTGAGCGCAACTACTAATTGCTTTGGATCTCACTTCTCAAAACTTCAGACCACAACCACCCAACCAGTCCATTGTTGACCAAGCCTCCAGAACTGTCCGAAGAAGTAAAACTAAATGCCTCCATGAAGTTTGTAGCTGCCAACACCGTAGGTGAGTACCCGAAAGGACACAAATTCATTCATGTTATGGGATAAATGACATTCGATGTTCATGTTTTAAGGTATTTGTATAAATCATTTAACCGCATCTACTGTTGACCACAGGCTGCTTAGTTTGAGCCAAAAGATCTAAAAACAATCACCAGAAGGTATTGGCAGTCAGTAGAAGTAGTGTGTGGTAAAGTAATTCTTTATAAATAAACTTTTCATTTTTAAGGGGATGGTTACAGCAGTTCAGACTCTTTCACCTCAGACCAGGAGCCAATCACCAGACAAAGGTTAGTGGCTGTTTGTCTGTATATCATACATTGCAAATATATTAGATTGATGTTTCTCAATGTCAATCTGAGAAGAAAATGTGCTATTTAGAGCCACTTTTCCACTTGAATATATTATTAACATATGTTCTAATTAAGCAGACTATTCAGTTTTATTTAACCATAAAGTCCTGCTTTATATGTGTAACCCTTCCGTATATAAAATTACAGAACCATAAATTTTGTATTCAGGTCTCAGTCTGGTACATCACCTGAAGCTCTGAAGGTGGTAGCGCCTCCTCCCCCTCCTCCCCGACCTCACCCCTCCCACTCTCGCTCCTCTTCCCTGGATATGAACCGCACCTTCGCTGCAGCGTCTGCCACAGGACAACCGCAACCTGCTACAATAGCTTACCCACCCGCTGTGCCTCCTCGACCACTTCCTTCTCAGGTCAGACAAGCATGCACATGAAACGCAATGCAACATTTTACACCAAATTAAATGAAGGCAGCAAGCAACAAATGAAATTTGAGGAATACTGTGTTATCTGCAGTTGTGTTGGGTGACAATAACCATTTTTAATTATTCTTTTAATGTTACTTGTAATCAGTTTTTATTAGTCAGAATATCTCTCGGTTCTTCCCTCTCCTGACCCTTTCATAGACATCAGTGCCTCACAGTGGACATCGTGTCGAGGCCGAAGGTGTGTCGGGAGGCGGAGCAGTGCTCACAACCACCTCTCCCCAGCAGATACCCCAGCAGCCTAATTTTGCAGACTTTAGTCAGTTCCAGGCTTTTGCTGCATCTGAACAGCCTTCCAGCCTGCCAGAGGTCGATAAACACAGTGAGCAAGGACAGGTGGGTGGTAATGTGTAGGTGGTTGAGTGTGCACAAGACTCAACCATGAGAGTCACCATTAAGCATCAGAATGGGCTTACAAAATCTGTTGTGTGTAGGGAACATTTGCCATAAGCTTGAAAACCGCTACTGATGAATTTGTGTTTTCAGTCATCACTCCTGCACCTCTTTTCTACACAGTAGTCTAATTCAATTACTGAAGCCCAAAGTTATTAAATATCTTACATCTCAGGTGGGCTGACGTGTTTTTTGTGTATGTGTGTCTCCAGGTGGAGAAGACTTCAGAGGGAGCTGGTCCTTTGAGAACAGTCAAGAGTGATAGTCAGGCAGAAGACCGACCCTCAGCCACTGTCAACTCTGTATGTCACCCTCTATTAAAAATTAACGTATTCGATCATCTCCTCTCTCTTATTAGTTTTCAAACATTGCAGTGCACTACTGAGTGATATTTGGAAAATTCAACAATGATGAATGTCACTTCCTTGGTAATTGAAGTAAATATAGTTTTATTTTTCCACAACATCAATCCTCAACATAGTTGTTATTATTGGATTAAGTAAATTAATGATAGTCATTCTGTACATTACTGCCTCATACTACCACAAAACTTTGTTGTTTTTGATTTTCTGTCTTGCTTTCCCACAAGGCCAAAGTTTCATCTGGTCCGATAGCTCCTCCCCCTAAGCCAGTCCGTCGGAGGTTGAAGTCTGAAGATGAGTTGCGACCAGAAGATGAGCAACACGGACCACAGAAATCAAACCTCATAGCCACCGTCCTGGCTACTCAGCCCTCCATCCCTCGGTATGAATCTTGTGCTGGTTAACAATAAATTTCCTGTCATGTTAATGATTGGAATGGAATTTAAAATGTAAAACATTTTATACAGGCATCATCAATTTATGGTCACAATACCGTTTTTCAGTGTTTTTTAGTATATGTGTATATTTGTCTACTTTCAGGTCAGTAGGTAAAGACAAGAAGGCTATCCAAGCTTCAATCCGAAGAAACAAGGAGACGAACACAGTGTTGGCCCGACTCAACAGTGAATTACAACAGCAGCTGAAGGTACAGAGGAATAACTTTCCAAGTTTTTACGGTTCGGTTGTGAAACATCAATACGCACAAATAAAAAACAAAACAATGGAGTAGAAAAGATGCTCCTACACTCAGTCATCAGTTAAAGCCAAAGGATGCTGAAAATATCTCTGTTTCCCAAGCTATTTCTCCTATTTATCACTGAAATATCATTTTACCACGCTCACTCCTACTGTTGTCATTTGTCAGGACTTACTTGAGGAGAGGATATCTCTGGAAGTTCAGCTGGAGCAGCTCAGACCTTTCTCTCATCTTTAACCAATGTGACATCCTGAAAGATTAAGCAAGGCTGGGGCCCTCGCTGCGATCTCTTCCCTGCATTCCTCCCTCGCTCGTCAGCCCAGCTTTCTACGTCCTGCTGCCCTGTGGAGGCTCCAACCTCCCACAGGATGTTATATTGAATTTCACGCGTTCAATCACACACTTATCAGTCAAAACCGGATGGACTGAGCACAGTCTTATCAAGGGAGCAGTTACTGTGCCATGGCGGTCCTTACAAACTTAAGCACTTTTCAATTTGCCCTGAGAGAGACAAAGCTAGGGAAATAGCTGGTGACAAAATGATTTGGAGTGATGGACAAAACGTTTCAACTGCTAGTCCAGTCAAAAGACAGACTGCTGGTGTCTGATATCCTCTTTTTTGAATGACTGACTAAGAAAGGCATAGAGTCTCTCTGTGTGCGTGCGCGTCTGTGCGCCTGTGTGTGTGTGTGTGTGGCTCTTTGCTTCTGTTCTTGTTTACTGGCATTCTTGAAGCAAACCCCTATGTGTTCTCTATTCAGGTGTAGAAAAAATGCAACACCAAGCTCAAGTTTTAAAATAGCAAAAATTGTAATGTTAATAATTGACCAGATTCTTTGAAACTGATATGAGTCTGTAAGTCATGTTCACTTTTGGACTTTTGGATGAGTGACGATGCTGCAGCAATTACACAATTCTCAAAAGATCAATTATTAATCAGTCATCCCAGCTCTCACTTCATACATCTTGGTGTGTTTTGGGGATGCACAATTAATAGCATAATAAACGGTTGGCAGGACTCTACTGTATTACGACCACGGGAGGCCTGCTTAGGCCAGTTAATCATGGTGAAGGCTTTTGACTGATCAAGTGACATGAATTTCAACTCACCTCCTTATGACTGCCTGCCAATATGTGTTTGATGGGTGGCCCAATGCAATGAACTAAAGGATATGCTCAGCATCTTTCTTCCCCCTTTTTGCCCCGTTTCTTCATGTTAGTATTTGGGGATGGATGCGACTGAACGGTTTAACTTTATACCAAACGACTGAACTACCAGCCTTCTGTCTCACCTCTTTTCCCTCTGACACACTTTTTGAACATAGTTGTCAAAAAACATTTCAGTTTCCTTTAAATCCTCACCTCCGTTATTGTTGAGGTCGCCGAACTCCTGTAAAACCAGTGCTGTCTCTAAACCCCGCATACGGTTAGAAAGACATTCAAGACTTTGACCGGTGACCAGGAAAGAAAGCTGTTGAAACCAAGAGAGACTGTGTTGATACTGAAATAAGGATTTTGCTGCTTTCTCATTGGTCAGTCAGCACTATGCAAGTATGATGACACATCTTCACAGACTGTCTGTAGTTGTACTTTGCTGTTTGTACTGTTATAGTAGCAATTGTGTGAACAATATACTCTTTTTGCATCTTGGATCTTCCTGAACACCACCTGCACCGGTGTCTCTGATCCCAATGTCAGAGGGGAAACAGCGGAGAGAAATTCCAGAAATCAGTGTTTAGAGGCAGTTTCATCCTAATCTGTGAAGACTACAGATGGAGACCAGTAAACAGAAGGGGGGCCTGAATGACTTAACAGCACTTTGAACTTAAACCCCCTCATTTCTTTTTTTTTCTTTTTTATTTGACATCCTTCTCGACCTTGACATTGTTTTAACCTGCATGTTGTTCCTGTCCTTCACATGTATGTAAGTAGAGATGATGCTTTAAGAAGAAAAATTAACCTGAACCACTCTATTTTTATTTCTTTGGTATAACCTGGAAACTAGTTTGAGGTTTCTGTGCCCTAAAATTATCTTGGGTACTGTTTTGTTTGATTTATTCTTATTTTTATTTTAGTGTTTGGTCCATGGAGCTTCCTGTGTGTGAGAATCTGTTTTCTGAAGCCTTACTCACCAGTTGGCATTCAGGTTTCCATGGTGATGACTGACCCGTCTTCCTTGTTGAATCAAGGCTTGCCTTCTTTTCTGCTGTTGAGTATGATGATGTTTGGTGTGTGTGCGTGTGTGTGTATTAGTGTGTGTGGTTTCCAGAGCTGGAACTAATATCATTTAAAACTCTATTGAATACATCTGGGATTGATTTAAGTTTGCTCTCGCCAGATCACCACCTTTCACCCTTCCTTCCTTAAAACAATGTGGCAATCCAGCCAGGCAGAATGGCATAATGAAGTTTTTGATGGGATTTTGAATGCTATTTGCTCCCAGATCTGTGTTGTATATTGTATATGATACACACTTTTGAACTCATGTGTAAATTTGCATTAATTGCTGACTAACAGCGAAAGAATATTCTATTTAATTCCTTCTCTCTTGGCTGTGGGATCCTAGATGTTTAACTGCATGGATGTACTGTATCTCTGCAGAGTCAAAGTCAACTAGCAGCTGTGTGATTTTTACACAAAAATAAAAACGGCACAATATTTTAGACATTGCTGTTATCACTGAGTTTTTGTGAATCTGCTGTACACATTTATTTTTTTATTTTACTTGTCACTGAATTCACTTTTCCAGCTAAAATGTTACATGAGACAGACTGGTCACACATTTAAACTTAATTGCGCACACAGATTGTCATTATATGTCTATTTTTTTTTTATTGAGTGGCTAAGACTATGGCTAGAAGGCTAAATGGTTTCAATAAACCTGCAAAAAACGAACCCACACGAGAGACTTCCTGGGCAGAGATATAAGACAAATCACTGTGTTATCGTCAAGAAAATTAAACATGAGGTTTGATTCATGAAAATTCTTCACTTCTTGATTCTTGTAATATTACAGAGGGCAAAGAGGCACTGGGTTTGAAAAGGTTTATTACAGCTATGTAATAACTTCAGTCCTACAATTCTACTTACAGAGAAACGCTGAATATCAACAACTCTTCCATCAGGATTAGAGAAATTTTAGTCTTAAAATCAGCATGCTAAATTAATCCCATAACAGCCATGACTTCAATTGAGATCTTAACAGGAATAAGAACAGTCAGATACAGAAGACATCAGTCAAAAATTCACTGACAAGGATGAATTTCCTACAAATCT
This sequence comes from Brotula barbata, assembly GCA_900303265.1. Classification (NCBI taxonomy): domain Eukaryota; kingdom Metazoa; phylum Chordata; class Actinopteri; order Ophidiiformes; family Ophidiidae; genus Brotula; species Brotula barbata. The sequence continues at coordinate 86,714 of OMNV01008260.1, read as the reverse complement.
ACATTTGAGGGGATTGTAATGGAAAATCTGCATCTGTTCATGGGTGCTGAATGTAATGGATTAATGCTCTGATTTCTCACAAACGTCTGTGTCAATTCCTGCATAATTTTTGTCATTTAACTCAAGTTTAGTGTTGTGATCCTTTCTGCAAAGCCCAGCTCCTTAACCAGTTTACAATTAAGCTCTTATTGGCAGGTATACAAATGAGTCGTCCTATGTCTACATCTATATCCTATTTTACAGCAGGACAAAGAGCTCTGGCGTAACGGTATATATCTCTGAGATTACACGTGGTCATTGGCACAAGCAGGATTTAAAGGATCTACATGAGTATGCCTGTATTTGCAGGGGGAGAAATTAGTTTCAGGTGGGATTTTTTTCTCGGATGTGGATGAATCCAGACAGTGTAGGTTGGGGTGAAAAACCCAGCAGCAGCAGTTTATTTGACCACACTGGGGAGAAATGGAGAGATAGATATAAGAATTAATTATTCATTTTAAAGTCTGAACAAGTAAAAACCAAACACCTGAGTGTAGCACGAACCTAGCACCTGATGATGCCTAAATTACAGAAGGTATAAATAATGAATTATTTCTATTTCATGTTCACAGATTTATGGACACTCACACTGATTCTTCCTTGTATCGATCTAGAGCTTCCTGGGCCACCAACTCGGAGAATTTTGGGTCAGACCAAGGGAGGTCAGCCGGCACGGTGAAATTCATGGTTGGTGAGGCAAAGAGCTTGACGGACACCTTTGTGTCTGCTTGTTTTGTCTCCATTACAGGCTCCTCTTCACTGTCTCTGCTGGTCACCTACAGGAAAAACCACAGTATTTTTTTTGGTGCACCGAACATCTCGACACTTTTCTGCACGTGGTTAATGTCTGACCTGCAGCAAAATCTGGAAAATGTCTTATATGTTTATCTCTTATATTCTATTCCAGTTTAAAGACCCCCAAGCAGCCATCAGGTGTGAACAGGTCTGTTTTTAAATATGTGTAGGCAGATTCATGAACCTGATTAAATGGTGGATTGTTTAATTACCTTCTTTTGCATATATTTGTAATGCGTTTATGTGGTGTATATTACACAAAACCTCTGTTTTCCGTACTTATATCCTACCCTATGGATTACAGGTAATATTTATGTCACACGGTCGCAATATATTTATTATGAACCATCCCCGAACAAATAAAATAAATATTCTATTTTGTCCTCTTTGATTTTGAAATCCTGTTTCTATTTTCTATTAAGTTAGCTTTACTGTCTATTCCCCGCCATTATCCTGCATCACCTTAATTTAAACAAGGTGATGCATTACATATTTTATTAGATGGTATTATACTGTACCAATAGTGTTGTACAAATACACAATGTATACTTTTATTTAGTTCTACAATTTCCCCTATTCTAATATCCAGCTTCCTCCTTGCAAATATGCTGGAAATACGGACAGATGCTACACATACTGCCTGAACACGGAAGATTCCATCCTTGCCGGCAGTGTTATTTGCCAGAGATGACACCCAGCCAAACTGCCTGTTGAACAGGTCCAGGACGGAGGAGGTGTTCAACATCTGCTGTTCTAATCTCTGCAGCAGTTTGTTGTACTGCTGTGTGAAACGCTCAGCCAGGGCCAATGCTTCCTCCAGCTCCTCCTTCAGGGGCCCCTCCAGAGGGTTATTTCCAGAACAATCTGTGGGAGACAGATAGCACACACACACACACACACACAAACTGTCGTCATGTATACTAGCGTTGTTTACTATCAGGATTTTCCTGATATGACAACAGAGAAACCAAGTCTAGTCTACATCATTTTTGTAGAATTGTGAGATGAGAAAAAAAGAGAAGCAGAAGAGTTTCAACCTGACAGCATAACAATTAAACACTAATCTCATGTGTGTTTGTCCTTTGAGCTCAGACAAAAACATCATTCGCACAAAGCAAGCAGGAATAAAAGGAAATTACACTCTACCTGCATCCCGGGTCATTAATTTGAAGTGCTTATCCTAAATCCTAATTGTATTGCTGTAATAAAAAAAAAAATCAGCTGATGTCTGCTTCCTGGCTGAGTGAGAAAGAGAGAGTATAAACAGACCTCAAAAAACACATTCACCTTTTGATTGGACAAAATCCTCTCCTCCCAATGTATTTATGAGAAACTTCAGTTGCAATAGAAGAGCAATATCGAACATCGACAGGATGACTTCAACTATGATTCAGTCATTTAGATCAGGAGGGCACAATATAGAATAGTTATGATTACCATGTGACTTCCAGTTGTCTTCTGTGGGCAACCAGTGTTCCCTTAACATTCATGTTACTTCAGTAAACATTACCCCACTCAGTAATCACATTACAATTTGCAAGTACTGTTAGTATGTCTCTCACACCCTGTCTCTCTCTCTCTGTATTTCTGACTGTTTCTGTCTCTCTCTCCATGTCTCTCTGCCCTTGCAGCTGGCATTAAGCTGGCACAATGGCCTAGTTCTATTATGCCCACAAACGGCCGACATCAGTGCAGTGGAGCCTTGCCGGTAACTGCAGATAACTTTCCTTTTGTTTCCTTTTGTCAAGGGATCCATCTGGCAAAGACTTGAACTGAAGTTTTTCATTTAAAAGCCACATACCGCAGAGGCCCAGGATTGATTCTGACCTGTGACCTTTGGTGCATGTCTCTCTCTTTCTGTCCTGTCCTTCCCGTCTATCTCTCTACTGTACCGATCATAATAGACAAGAAATACCAAAAAAAAAACATTAAAAAAAGACTTTCTCTTTCCCCATAATGAGGTTCATTTAAACAGGTAACAGCTTATGTCCATTGACATTGACTGTCCTTATTTGTGATACTATATTTTTGTCGTTGTTGCTTTTTGCTTCATTTTGATGCCTTCAACTTCTTTGTAACTTAGATTGAGTCTAATTTATCCTCATCATTATTATACGCTTCTTCTATCAATGTTTACACTTTTCACACGGTGAAGTAACAAAACATTCATATGGGCAGCGTCTTACCAATATTTTGGATCTCTTTGCACTTCTGGCATTCCCCACGGAACCTGATGCATCCAGCTGAGTTGCGACGGATCTCTCTGCAGGTCATCCTGCTGTCTCCAAAAGGCTTGGTGATGACTATGTCCTCATTCATGCCGTCTGCAAAGATAGAAGCAGAATGGTATCACATCGGGTCTGATCAGATCTGGCTGCATTTAATTTGGTCATTAACAATTTGTTATTTTCTGGTAACACACAGGTCTTATCAGCCAGTGTCAGCTTGTTTGTTCTGAAAAAAGAAATTGTCGTTTAAGTTACCCTCATTAGCAGAGGCATCCATGTCATTATCAGTTCCCATCAGGGAGCCCATGGAACTGAACCAGTTCCTGCCCATTCCCATCATGGGAGAGAACAACCTCTGGAAACCATGGAAATCAGGATTGAGGAAGACTGAACGAGCGAACCGGTGGTTGTTAGAGTTGGAACTCCAGAAATTGGGAATAGGAAGGATCATCAGAGGAGAGCTGGGGATGTGCATTTGATCAACCACCTGAGAAATGCAGAGAAAACGCGAAGATAATGCTGTTTTAACTTCTTTGTGTTACTGCACCGATACGACAAAGTGTGTGTATGAGTGAGACGAAGACAATTATTTTATTTTAGGATGAGGTCAAGTTAAATTTTGATCTGAAGAAATCACCAAGTGTAGCTATTTAATCTTCATTTAAAGCTTTAAGTGTGGCTGTGTGTCTCTTGTTGTGAGTGGGTTTCATCCGTACCCTCATGCTGTCTGAAAATATGCTATCCACGCCGTCAGCCATCACTGAATACTTTTCCTCCAGATTTTTAAGTTCTTCCTTCTGTCGTTGTCCCTCCTTCTCCAGGATGTCTATTTTCTCCCCATTGATCCAGATGGAGAAGGGAGATGTTCTGTTGAGCACCTCCTCCAACTACAGGGGAAGAAACAATCCAAATTTATTTCAGATTCACGTCATGACAAAAAAATTAAAAAAAATTTAAAAAATCAAATAAAAGGGTGAGGGTTTAGAGTTCAAAGACGTTGGCTTTAAATGGGTTATTGAGGTGTGGATATTCAGCCTTGAAAGAGAACTCAGGGAACTGTTTTTCTTACCTGCTGTATGCATGAAACACACTTGTTTACAATTGCTATCACTATGTTCAGCACCACGGACAGCGCAATTCACTTCTCATCATTAAGCTAAACCTGAATATCTTATCATGGTCGTCTATGTACTTCATTTTAAAACCAGACTACTACAAGTACCATTGCAGTCAAGTGTATTGCTACTCCCGTTACTACTAATAACAAAATCTTATGTAAAATGTCTTACTAGTGGTACTATAATAAGTAGCCCGTGAAGATTTGTGTCAATCCAAAAACATTTTACAAAATTCCAATTCCGATCTGACCTAATCTGACCATGTCATTCATTCTTGTTTCTGTTATTTTTATCATCTCACACTGCAGTAGCAAGCAACAAAATACAGTTTTACATCTCCTCAGTTGTAAGGTGAGGAAGTGAGATGGAGGATAACAAGCAAAATGAAAATAAAACAAATAATAATAAGTAATAATAATGCTGTTAAATATTGATACATGGTAAAAAAACATACGCACACATATATATATATATATATATAGAATACATATACATATCTATTAATGACACGTTTGTGTCAATGAAAAAAAACTGCAATACAACTACATCAAGACCAACGTGTGTGTGTGTGTGTGTGTGTGTGTGTGTGTGTGTGTGTGTCTGACCTGGCGCCCCACCAGTCCAGAGCCAGAGCTGCATGTTTTTGAGTAGTACTTGACACAGGTGTTCTTCAAGCAGGGCTTACACTCCTCCCACAGAGCCCTCATGGTCTCATTGCACACCTCCTGCTCCTCCTCCAGCTTAGCCTCCAACTCCTGGGCAGCTTGCATCGCCTCCTGTGTGAAGAACGAGAAGAGACTTTACAGAGGGTACTGCGTTGTGATGTTGCATTAATTCTGATGAAGGGAAATCTTAATGGTAAAGCAAAATATTACAAGTTATACAAAAGTGCCTGTAGATCTGTCATAAGTCAGCATCTTAATGTGATCTGATGTACCTCCTTTTGCTGCTTGGTCCTCTCCAGAGCGTCCATGAACTTCTTGTGCTCCTCTGAAGATTTCTCCATCACAGTCTTCATCTCCTTCACACCGTTAACGGCGTTCTCAATCATTTTATCAATGTACTTCTCTCCTTGAACAGAGATTTCTGGAAAGAATGCACGTGGTTATAGGTGACACTTCATCACAAGATATGTTTATACATGATGTTTTTATTATTTTATTTAGACTTTTGATTCTTTTGGTGCCTTGAGTCTTTGGTTAAGTGCTGGACCGAGACTAACCATTGAGTTCGTCATCCGTAAGGGGAAGGATACAATTTGCTGAGGCCAGAAATAGAGCCATTAAAGCCAGGGACCGTGAGCCCTTCTTCTTCATCATGATCATCATCATCAACATCCTCTCTGACTCTGACAAGGCCAGCAGGTAGTGATGAAGAAAATCTGAAAAACCAACACAGAAGAGTCCAGTCTGAATATGTACAGTTTGTTGAATGTATTTCCCTTCAGCTCTAATCCTTGACTCCCGTGGTATTTTTGTAGTATCACCCCATCTCCTCCAGGGGGAGACACAAACTGTAAAAACACTGACTACGCAGTATGAAATAAAAAACGGTTCCTCAGCAGTTTTCCAAACCTTACTCAGCTTTACATATAAATAACAAAACAACCAATCAATGCTCAAATATGATTCATCATCAAAGTCCTGGCTCCTGTCAGGATCATTTTCCTCATTATTGATTTCAGATCAGTGTTCCTGGTGATGATCACCCATTGTGCCTTTCAAACACGAGGCCTTTTTTTCTGTTCGGTCGTTACTCTGATGTTTGCTCAACTGCCTGAATATTTAAACATTGAAGATTCAACCGTGTGACTGGCTGCTGGGGTTTTTTTCTGCTTTTTCACATGCATACACGAGACAGATGGACACAAACAAACAGATGGACTCATATTCTGTGGATAGAGGGGAAAGATTGAGCAATGCTGAAAACAGAAGACACACAAAAAACAGATGATTGTACACAGAGAGGGAGGGCCAGAGAGAGAAAATAAACAAAAAGAGAGGGTAGAAGAGGCCTATTTAATTGCTGAATAAAAGCAACAGGGGTCCTGGTTATACAACTGACAGAATGCAAGAAACAATCCTCCACTCCAGATGTTGTCTCGAGAGCCTTGTACAAGTTGTACAAGTTTACAGGAAACCATGTTAACATATGCACACAACAGAGCATCACATATGTCTGAGAGACTGTGATCATTTTTAATGTCTGAAATGGCAATATGTAAAGGTTGATTGTTAAATTCTGAGCCTGAAAAATAATAAAATGAGGATTTGATTGACTTGTTGAAGTGACATCATCTGAATGTAAATGAAATTGTGTTTCTGAGCTTAAGCTTGTTCAGCACCTTCCTAACTCAGCTGATTTTGACCCCTCCCACGTTTGAGAGGATGAATTATTCTGATGGACTGTAAGTTACTGTGTCATTGTGACAATGTTGCTGAACATTTTTATAGTTGCTACAGTGTAAAAATGACAAACACTGTCCTGATGTATTTGTTGGACCTTCTGTATTGAAAATGTGGAAAATGGTAAGTCACCACGATAGTACTTAGGTTCTTGTTTAACCTTCAATGGGCGCACAAACATAAAAAGTGGAGTTAAAATGTTTAAAAGATATCAAATATATCAGGGTGAATTGGGGAAATCTGTATAAAATGACAACCTGCACATTAAGAAAGAAGAAAAATGATTTTTTAGGTAACTTATATATGGAGATTGACACAATATACGCACATTACAAAACTAGCGCCCATCCCCCCTCCCCCCTCCCTGTTTTGACCAATTTGTGGGCACCTAAGCCTCATTGATGACGACACGCATGCAGAACAACTGGGTTGAAGCTTGCTGCTCAAACACAGATTTCTTTGAAAAAATCCTGATAATCTAGGCTCAGTTTATTACATATGGGACATTGGTACCGTGGCCTCATTTGAGGCTCAGTTTGTGCCTTGGGATTTTGAACCCATAGGATCCATATGTCACATGGTTATGCCTAAATTAGGCTCAGTGGTAGACCGGAGAAATATACTAAACCCCTAAATTCTGTAAAGATAACCTGGACACAGGAATCCAGTGGATCTTATGTATAATAATTTTGGAATTCTACCATGCTTTGCATTTTCTGTCTAAAATTAAAAAGCTTGTACTGGAACAGGAGATCGAAACCCACAGTTGATCCAAACTTGTTGTGATGTAATCTCCTCATAACCAGTTGTTTTGATCCTGGGATGGAGGTCACACCCGTGAGTAAGCAAAGCAAACAGCTGTCACCCATGAGGTCAGCATTTCTGCAAATTGGAAAACAACTGCAGACACTAAAATCATCGAAAGCTAACCTAAAATTGGCTGGGAAATTCTATTCTATTCTATTCTATTCTATTCTATTCTATTCAACCTGTTATCATCGCAGCTATCTAAATAAAAAGACGCATTCCAGGTACCATTTTATTCTCTCCTCCTCATCTCCAAGCTGCAGACTTTCAAAAATAAAAGCCCCAGTGACTCACCTGTCTCTTCCTGATATCCGGAGCGGCTGAAGCTGCTTCAGGACTCCGTCCTGCTTGTATTTATACCAGCGGATAACTGGGACGGTGCAGACATGTGATTCACTGACTAAATATGCCATCAGCCATGGCTGGTGTCAAGGTACTCTATTGCAATATTTCATTTCTGGTCTGAGCCTTCAAAATAAAAGGGTTGTAAAGGGAAGTGGGCTGACGGTGTACTTAATGTATACTGTGTACTGTGCTGTGGTAAATAAATACCAACATAGCAGTATAGGCATGAAACCTCATGTGGTTACACATGATTTTTTTCTTCAACGTGACTCATTAATTCAAGTCATTTTTGACAGCCTCCAAACAACCGAGTACAGTGTATGTAAAATTATGTAAAATAATAAATTACAGATTGAGTAAGATGTTCACAATGTATTTAAGCTTTAAAGTTCTTCTTCTTGTTCTTGTTCTTGTTCTTGTTCTTGTTCTTCTTCTTCTTCTCCTTAAACAGGAGGAAGGGACCAATGCCCGTCTCAAACACAGACAATAATATAATTTTATTATAATTATAATATGCAGAACTATGATATTCTGTATATAAATGTGATTATACTTTATTATTATATATTATCCTATTATTATATTTTCATCATATATGTTTGCTTTCAGGCTAGTAACAGCCTACACTTCCTTCCTGTATGCCTATTATTGCACAACAAACGAACAGAGACAACCATCCACCATCAGCGTTTCATCCTTGCTATTTTCCTTAAACTTGCCACATTTTCAAACTTCGTGCTTTTATTTTGCAACAGGAATTAATTTTTATCCTGGCAAACTTTGTTTGACTTGACTGAGTACATGCTGTCGACATTTCCAGAAGTTTTGTCATTTATGGGCAGCACACAGAGGTTGAATCTCTTCTCTCAGTTTGAAAAATGCACATGGACGCTACCAAGGCAGCAACAAATGTACATACACACAAAAATACAATTTATTATACCACAATATAGAATTAACGCTATTTGCATCAGTACATAAATTATGTGAATGGGGAATCTTCTCTCTGTATTTTTGTTGTCTGAGTTTCGATTTAGTCAGTCCATCCTTCAGTGTGTTAATTTCCTATAACTGACAGGATGTTACACACATCGCTCCTACATACACACCATGGCCTCTCATTTTTATAAAGCATTTCTGACCCTAACGTGGATAATCTGCGTAGATAATGCATGGGTGGATTGATAAATAGATGGAACATCTTCTAAATTAACTTTTGTTTTGGTTTGTTTTGGTCAATAGAATGGAAAGGAAATTACACAATATCAGAACATCCAACACAGGTTCAGAGGGGTCACTGAGTCACTAAACCTGCAACACAACCAAACAAAGAACCAACAGTGGTTTGGGAAAGTCCTGACAGCTCAGTGTTTGCTCAAAGGTAAATCAGCGTGACTGAGGTCAGTTTCTTTTGACTAATGTGGGTTTTTATGAGGCATTTGGGAATCAGGAGCAGGATGGAGGAACACAGCATCTTACACTAACGGGCCATGTAGGTTTAAAAACGTGGACATGCATTCACACACAACGCTGTCACGAGGAAACCATCCATCAACCAGAATTCCAGCCCGAATCTCGTCAAGAGCCAATGCTGCTGAAGTGAACATAAGCCTTTAATCCTAATGAACAACATGCACAGTCTCAGTCATAACAGTCGTCTTAGACTGTTCCAGTAAATCACACACTGATACACTCAGACACACACACACACACACACATACACACACAGATTCCTCAGTTGTGTGTCAGCAGTTGTTATCGCTCTGCAGAGATGTAATCTGCACCCTTTTCAGCTGCATTGTGTAACGGCATGTCATTTTCTGTTGGTTGAGAACAACACCTAATAATTAAGCAGACAGACACTTTGCCATCTGTAACACATCTCACAAGTCTCATACACGGATTTAGAACATTACAGCCGACGCTTGGGAAATTTAGGAACTTTGAGAAGATTTAAAACGCACCAAAAATGATTGAATGCATTTTCTAGATTCCAGATTCCTCTACCTGGGTGTACAGAATGAGAACATAGTGGTTCATGGTATTGAGTGAAAATCGTTATTTGCATATCCAGAAAACATAATCAAATTCAGTAACTTTGTGAGTATAACTTGGCTTTGGTTCTGAACATAATAAAATGACCAATCACAGTTTGGGCTGATTTTGACATATACAATATACTATATTTTGGCTCGATGTGGATTGACAAACTTAAAGCGTCAAAATCAAGAAACATACAATAATACTTAAGAGTAACTACCAAGTAGTAGCTTTAAATCCACAGCAATGAAAAAAGGTTTCTGGTATTTTGTTATTTTATCAAAATTCCTCTGAAACCTCTTTTATTTTGTTCTCTCTCTCTCTCTTTCACTCACGCTCTCTCTCTCTTTACGTACACATGCATATCAAATAGACTGTGTTAGCAGAAGTTTTTAATGTTGGAGTCCAGGGACATTCTTTTCATTCCTCCCTTCATCCATCCTTTGTCTTCATTCCGCCTCCTCCCCACAAAAAAACACCTTTGTGGGTGTACAGCTGTCAAGGTCAAATTCAGTCCATGATGATCTTCTCTCCTGCTGGGAAAGCAAACATCTGCTGTAGCGCTTAGGTAGGGCACACACACGCACATGCACTTATGAAAGCTGTATCACTTTGATCATTGATGTTTTTAGGAGTTCATTTTTTTATTGCTGTGGAGTCAAAGCTGGAACTACCTGACCTACATTCTGTGTGGTACAGCTTCACTTTGTGAAATGACCAACATTCAATTCTAAGTGATTTTTAAATGTAAGAGATCTGAATGGAAGATGAACATAGAAAATAAAATAATTTTATGAATGTGAACAGTGCTCTCGTTTGCTGTTTTTGGACTGCAGCTAGCAACCTTAACAGGAGGTTAAACATTTTCTTATGTCTCATATTTCTGCGTGTCTTCAAATAGTTTGACGTTGATTGGATCTGTCTGTCAGTGTAAAGAGCCAGATGTAACACTAGATGGCAGAAACCTCATTCTTATCAAATCTCCTCCTTTGAAATCCAAGTTCAGCCATCTACTTCTACGTTCCTTATTTTAAGATTTGGAGATTATTGACTTTTTCTTGTGTTTTGTATCTTTCAGTGATATACTGTTTTCTGTAAATAAACTTCCACCTACTGTATCCTGGTTGATTGGTGTAATTTCTTAAAGATTGTTAAATAAAAAATAAATCCAAAGACAATGAATCTCCACAAATTATTCTGCCACGGGAAATGTCATTAAACCTTGTTGTATGCTGTCAAGATAACGAGCCTGACTATTGCTAAGAAATGATAAATCAGTGGCAGCACCAAAGAAAAAGAGGTTTGATCAGCTAAGTGGTCACCTTTGGCTCAAAATCCTTATAATAGAGAAGGACAGAGAACAAAGTGATGCAAACATTGTAGACAGGATGTTTGCCAACAATTAAATTGAAGCTGATGGAAGTTAGATCAAAATTTGCATTTCATCGTCACAACACCTCTATCAGCTCTATTGTTGTGCTGTTCTCAATTCAGGTGAATCAAACAGTTATGCTACATTGATTTGTGCTTATATTTCAAACTGAAATGTAGAAATGTGCACTCAGCAGTCTGGTTTGGCTGCACGAGTACCAGCTTCTTTTATCCAACAAATGCTAATAATTTTGTATTCTGACCAATTTAAAAAGTGGCATGCTGGAAAATCAGCCTTACAAGAGTTTTAAAGGCGTAACATTTTATAAAAGTAATGTGTTTATTGATGACTGCACCATGACATCAGATAAGGAAGTGGGTATGAAAACTGGAACGACGAACCTATTGAACCTCCCTCGCACTCGGCTGTTTTATATTATTTTTCTTTTTTGTAAGTGTAATCCAAAGTTCTTACTTGAAGTGCTTTGACGTTTTTTTCTGCAAGCAAACCTGGAAAATGCACGAAAGAGAAATGCAGGGCCAAGTCAAGTTTATTTGTATAGCCCAATATCACATACAATGTCTCAGAGAGCTTTACAGGCCCACAGAACAACGATTGTTACCGACTCAGCCCAAAGCTCTCTGTGGAAACAAGGCAAAACTCCCCAACATAACCTTGACACGAGGGAAAAAAGGAAGAAACCTTGAGAGAGGCAATTCAAAGAGAGATTCCCTGTCCTCAAACAGCCTGGTGCAACAGGAACTGCATGTGGGATAGATTAATTGCAGCGAAATTAAATAAAAATGTAGTACAAAAACATGAAAACAACACTTGAGGCCTGGTTTAGAGTCTCTAATCCACAGAGTTGTGGTCAAAGTCCTGACATGTGTTCCTGCAAGTTCCATACATGGTCCCGGACGGAAGCAACACAGAAGAACGGATTCCCTAAACAAGTTGGGGGATGGGCCCCAGCAGTCACAAGTTTGAACCGATAGAATGTGTGCACAGAAGGAGAAATGATACAGCTTAACAAATGAGTGTGTGTGTGTGTTGTGGAGGGGGGGTGTGGCTTAACCCATACTGAGGCTATAGCCAATCACTCTTCTACACCACAGAGACTGTGTTTACCTCCTGTACGAATGAGCAATCACACACATTACGCACAATCAAAGCGTAATGAGAATCAGTGTGTTTTTAATCGAGTTTTAGAAATAGTAAACTGTCATCCTCTGTGACTGGTTTGTTCCAAAGGAGGAGCGCAGTGGGAGAGAGCTCTATCTCCAAAGGATTTTGTCATTGTTCTTGGGATAACAAGTAGGACTGCTTGCTGCGATCATAAGGAACGAAAAGGGACATTTTGGATGTTAGTTAAGTATAAAGGAGCCGAGCCATGCAGTACCTTTTATCTAAGAACTAAGACCTTAAAATTTTCCATGACCCAGTTAGGAAGCCAATTTAGGGACAATGGGATTGGAGTCATGTGTTCAGATTGATGGGTTTTGGCGAGGATTCAAGCTGCTGTGTTTTGAACAAGAACCCAAGCCAGAGAAAAGGATGTTGCACTAGTCAAGTTGTGATGTGACGAGCGCATGAATCAAAGTTGCAGCATCTGCCAGGCCAAGGAACAGTCTGATCCTGGCCATATTTCAGAGGTGAAAGTATGCAACCCCGTTAGTTTTATTAACATGACTGTTGAAGGTCAGATCAGCACAACGACAGTCGAAGAATGTCTGACGGGACAGATGTCAAATGTTAGTTAAATGAGACAATCTTTACTTCGTAGGGCCTTGGATTAGCCTTTCAATCTAATCGAAAACAGGAAGTTTGTTATTTAATATTTCACGGAGCCAGATTGTAGAGTAGAGTAAAGAAAAGGTTAAAATAGACTGTTTGAGGTTAAATTATTAAAATAGCTGATCAGCTACTGAATCTTGGACAGGAGAGGCAGTGGTCTATTATTGTTTAGGATATTGGGTGACATGTGGGCTTTTTAAAAAGAGGTTTGATAGCAGCTGTTTTAAATGCTGCAGACTCTACCCACTTGGAAAGAGACTTATTCACAGTACTGAGGAGATGAGCACCAGAGCTTTTTGAAGAGTTTAGCTGGCAGAGGATCGTGGGTTTAGAAGAGGCTGTTAGCGCAGTTGTTGTCAGCACATATGGGGCAGGGGCATTTCTTTCTTTCTTTCTTTCTATTTATTTTGTTTTTGTATTATGTTTAAGACAATGTCCACCCCTTAAACATGTAGGGTATGATCATTGTAAACAATAATATGGGCAGTTTACGAGCCATTTCAACAACATAATATGACCATGACAACAAAGTTAGATTTACATTTAAACATTTCCGCATGAAAAAAAGTCTGTTCATAAAATAAGAGTCAACTTACAACACTGTTGTACTATCTCCATTATAAGCCACGAAGTACATAGTTACTTGCTACAAAACATGTTAACAAAATATATGTATTTCAAACATTATCAGTACTTCAATACGAATCTATTTCTTCTTACTGCAGTTTATTGTGTGGCTGTGCCTGTTTATAGCATCAATGGGATATAAAAACAAATAAAAACTGACCAGTATGTCTGTGTGGTGATGAGGATGGGAAGAATGGCTGCATTAAAGAAATAAGTCCGACATTTAGAAATGTTCTCTGAAGTCCTTCCAACACGGCCTCCACATGTGAGATCCCAGCCAACCGTGACATGTCTTACATCATTAATCACTGGCTTGGCTTTTGGTGTAATGGCAGCTTTGCTTGTTTTTATCTATTCGACAAATACTCTCTTCCACCCAACACTGCCTGGAAATACGAAAGTGTTTATATTATGGTGGTGATAATGCGGCGAAGAGTGACAACAGGCAGCAATTGCACTAACAACCAGACTGCGAGGTTCATTTTAACGTTGTTTTTGTGATTTCATACTCTCTCTTTCGTCTCTGCTCTGATTTGTAGATCTTATTTTAGTCTTTGTATTCTTATCGCACTCTATATCTCCCTTTCACTTACTTACTCTCTATTTCACACACTACATCATACTTATTATTTCACTCACTCACTCACTCACTCACTCACTCACTCACTCACTCACTCACTCACCCACTCAAATTTTCTTATTTATTCTATTTGTATTTCTATGTTACTGTTTCACTCCTATTCCCTTACTGACTCACTCACTCACTCACTCTCACTATTCCACTCACTCTCTACCATATTGCCATCCGAGGCGAAGGCACTGATTTTTACTATACTTTCTGAAAATCGGTCAAATGAGAGGGAATAAATATCTCCAACATGTTCATCCTCTTCAATCCAAATATAAAATCTTTTCCCAATGAAGCAACATCGTCTTTGGAACAGGAAACAACAAGATGTTTGATAAATGTGGTCTGAATTTTCTTCTAATTTATCACAAGCCCCTACAAAAGCACTTTTGTAATATAAAAGCTGCCGAGCATCTCAACTATTATCTACTTTAGATGGTTGTCAGCGAGACAAAAGCATGTTGATATTTTAAAAAGCTGCACGGTAGGAAATTCAATTAAACTTTAAATTCACACAAGCAAACAACGCACATGTCTATTATTTTCTGTTATTTCTGTTTTAGTATTAGTTCCCTGTTTTACTCGCTCTCCTTTTTTATTGATATAATCAGATCCGGAAAACAGAATTTAGTTTTACAGTTGTTCCTTTGTGCATGTGGCATTAAAGCTTTTGAACTTAAAACTCTTATGCCTTCAGGATATGTTCAGTTGGATGGGGTGGTTCCAATTCTGTAGCTTTTGTATTTCTCCAGCATGACCCACTGCAAACTTCTGTTTTGGTCTATTAACCCAATGTGTACTTGTGTGCTCGTGTGTGTCCAGATGGCTGGCAGAGTCTGCTGCCGTGTGTGTGTGTGTGTGTCGTGTGCTGAGTTGCATGGGTCACAAGTTTACTCAAAACACAGAAAGAGAGAGAGAGAGAGAGAGAGAGAATGCAAAGCAGAATTGTCACGTGATCTAATTGGTTGCATGGTTGGCACTGCATTAACCATTGCTGACTTCAAACATTTGGACGATTCTGGTATCAATTTACGGAAAATGTGTTTCTGCGTGTGTGTCACTATGTGTGTGTGTGCGTGTGTGTGTCTGTGTGATTGGTTGCGTGACAGAGTGTTGTGTTGGAATGCATGAATGACACTAGTTAAGAACCTTCAAGTTGTAATCAAAGCCTGATGCCTTCGCGATCAAAGACTTGTTGACCAAAATTAGCCATTAAAATGATCTAATGGAATCCTCGTTTCGACTCATGCAGCTTGGAGCCATAATGGCTCTGCTTTATTCTTAAAGTAACGATAGACTCTAAATGGGTCACTATGGAATAATGTGAATTTAAATAGAATTATTATTATAAGGCCACTACAGATGAATTGCATTGTAATGCAAAGCTTTGGCAGCAGTGAACAGATCCTAATAGTTCCAGGCTAATCACAGCTCCTCTGAGTATTGCAGCTGCTACATAAATAGTAACTTATACTGTATATAGGTACTGACTGGGATATATTCTTTAATTTTTTTAGCCATTAATGGGTCCAGTAATGGGTTCCCTTCTTCAGCACAGTGACCTTGATTTTTCAGGGTTGAAGCTTGTTCCTGCTCCTCTTATCAGTTTCTCCAGCCCTTGCAGGATCCAGATGGATACCTGGATCCTGTGCTGCCCCTGCTCCTTCTGTCGGTGCTCTGGATGTGAAGGTCGATTTCCTTCTTGGAATTAGCCAAGGTAGCTGCATGGTTGGAAGAAGCGGTCATGCCACTATGGAAATATATGCAAGAATTGTTTATAAAATCAAATAATGTAGAATTATATTGGCTCAAACCACTTTTTCCCTGACTAATAAGCAACTGCCCATTGTGTGACTGGTGGTCTACAGAGGTCACTAACTTCTTTACCTCTAAGATAACCACCAATAGGTCTATATTCATTTAGTTTTAATTTAAATTCAAGTGAAAACACGCAGTTTTACTCAAAGTTGTGTAAAAATGCCCCTTTGATGTATCCAAACCCCTGAACTGTTCCGTTTTCCAGTGTTCAGGGGGTTAAATCCCCGTAGTACAGACTGATGTGTCACCCACCAACAAAATGAACTTACATTATTTTAATCAATAATTTTTTTTTTAAACATCCTTAGGTTTGTTCACATTTGTTGTATGTTTGTCAAGTGAATTGCATCAATAGGAGGCTTTAATCCGTCTCTCTCCTTAAAAGACAATGCCCATGCTGCAGAGGAAACTGGAGTTGCAGATTCCGACAGACCGACAAATGTGAGTGAAATACACCTGCTGTTAATCTTACAAACTGGTAGTCAACATTAGTGGGAGCAAGCTGAGCAGGCTGCAGGCTGCTCGGAGACAGATTAGTGTGTGTTGAATCTGTTTCCCTGTTTTGAAGAGCACGGCCGCAGATATCCAAGGTGCTGGCGCTGCAGTGTTCAACATTTGTTTGCAATTAGCCTTGGTCACAAAATTGACAGTGAACAAAACACAGAACACATGGACCCTCCTTCCTTCTCCCCTTCCTAAAAGGAAAATCTGTCCCCTTTCCAGTCCCTCCTTCTTTTCTAGTTTCTTTGTTCCTTTCTCCTCCCATTGCTCTCTCTAGTATACACACACACACACACACACACCCTCCCTCCTTCCTTCCCTCCCTCGTGTTACATGGTTTCTGTCTGAGGAGTTTTAGTTTCCTCAGGCTCTGGATAGGATGATGCATGGCGAGCACATGTGCAAACTTAGGAGCGACGGTTTGTTGTTGTTGTTGCTGTTTGTGCTCGTCCTAAATGAAGCTGAGTCCTAATTGAGGAGTCACTCCAGTAGATGTTTTCCTCTCACTTTGTTGCGGTTCATCTCATTCTGTGGACATTCTGGGACTTCTCTGGAGCTCTGGAAACGTTGTAACCTGGAAAATGTTGCATGAATTGATCTGCTGACACAATAAAGACACTGCTTACCATCCTCGAGAATTCGCTGTGTAGAAACAAAGTATTGATTGAAGAGGACTACGGCATCACCATCATCCTCATCTTCAGCCTCAGCTGCAGCAACCTGGACAACAAGCTGTTTAGAGAGGACTGTTGAAGGAGGAACCATGAAAGGTAATATGAGCGTTTCAATTGTCTATTCTTATTTCGGAAAAACAAAACAAATACCTGTTCTCTTATGATCCAGAAAAGCATCATTCAGCAATAAAGATGCGTGTGACTTCATTCCAGAGGGTGGAAAGTAACTTGGTACTGTACCTGGGACAGCAAGTACACAGAAAGTGCTGCACTTCATTACTTGTACCTCAAAACAGATTCACTTCAGATAGAATGATTGTACTTTTTACTCTTAATCCAAGATGAGCTCCTGTCGTTGTTGGTTACATGCTTGCACGTCAGCCCTCGTTAACCTTTTAAACTCTAAGGTCAATGGGTGCATCTTCATAAGATGCCAAATATATCATGATGGATTCTAGGTAAATCTGTACAGAATGGTATGCACAAATAGAAGAATGAGGACTTTAAAGGAAAATCAAAGGTGCCAGTTTAAAAGGTTAGGATGACTGTTTTGGATTTTCTTTTTTTTTTCTTGTGTGTGTTTTCTCCTTTTCCCTGCAAAACATACTCACTGAAAAGGCCCATGCAGTGTCTCCAAAGTCATTTAAATAACCTTGAATGGTTTATCTTCAAGTGTACTCAATTACCAGTGTTTAAAGGGTTAACATGATGCATTCTTACATTTATCAACCTGCGCCATGTAATCCTTCAAACCTAAAAGTTTAAAACATTGTATTTCAAATTCTCAGGATTCATTATTCCAAATTTAGACATACATGGTCTTGTTGTTGACTGAAATCATGTGTCTCCAATTTAGGGTTTCTCACTGCTGATTCAGTCAAATGTGCTCGGTCCTAGTGCCAGGTGGACATTTTGACATGTAAACAGCAGCAGGTCAGATTTGTCCTGAGGACAGGTATCAAACACTTGTATATGGCACCGGCAACCAAATATTCCTCTCATCTGTAGACCGTTGTGAAGTTGGCACGTTGGATTTTTTGAAAGTGCTTCTTTGTTGATCTTGGATGCGAGACTCTGATTAGTCAGCTTTAAAGGTCTATATGTGTGTGTGTGTGTGTGTGTGTGTACACCGCAAGCTTATTACATAAAATATGTTCCCAAGCTCTGCCAATCTGCCACAGATTGAGTTCATATCCTTTTTAAGGGAGCGCAGCTGCAAGCATAATATTTGAATTTGAGCTTTTTCACAACACAACATGAAAGCAGAGCTGCCAGTGGCTTTGGAGAGGACAGGTTCATGGTTCACATGGCTGCTGCGACTGAGGAATGGTAGATGGAGACAGAGATGGAAGAATATGGTGGGAAAAAGGAAATAGGAGGAATAAGAGGGAGGAGGCAGAAATCCCACATAAACCTAAGTCTCACGATTTGTTGTTGACACATTTAGTGCTGGTATTTATTACTGTTGTGTTTATGTCTCTGCATTTTCCAGAGACTGAATTTCAGCTCGTCCATGGCTGTCCATTGTCCATTTCTCAGAATATCAGTTGATGACTGATTGGTTGTTTTTTTTTTGTAATGGCATATTTCATATCACGCACGACTTTATTCTTCCCATACTCAAGTCATAGTGGCGTGATTATTACTGAGGTTGTTCTCTATTAAAACAATCAAAGAAAATCAGATCGTCTTTCGTAATCTGGAACAACCAAATTTTTTTGATGTTTTACTTCAATGAATTACTGAAAGTGCATCCAAGACATCCACAGCAACATTAGCAGCCCACTGGCATCGTGCTCAGGTCCATTTGGTAACTCTAAGTTCAAAATTAACTTCTCCTTTTTTCACCTTCTGAGAAAATCCCAGGCTGGTTATCTGGCTAGGAACTCAGTTTCTTCACTTAGCTTTCTTCAGTTTGTCATTTTACGTTAGAAATGTATGAATGACGTCTGTGACAGAATGTTACAATCAATTGGTTCACTGTTTGAAATCCAGATCAGGCACTCTCATTGGCCACTATCAAATCAGTAGATATTTTTCCAGAAAAGTTGATGATGAGCCATTTTTGTCAAACTGTGTAAATCTTTTGCCCAATAAGAATCAAGAACACAGACTGAGGCGTTACAAAATGAACTGTAGCCCTGTTCTCGTTCTGATATTATTGAAAAGTTTCACCCCAAAAACATCTGGAACTAATGTTTAACCTATTGTCATTGTCAATTTGATATATATTTGTTTATATGAATAGAAATAGATTCTCATTAGAGATTTCCAGAGAACATTATATTCAGATTGCAATTGCTCACTATTGGCCAGGAAATCATCACATTATGAAGCTGGAAACAGCAACGATTTGGCAGTTTTACTGATAGACGGATTTGATTTAAGTGTCTCTATTATACAACCACTTAGGTGAATCAAAGTGTGCTTATCTGAGACAATAAAGGCAAATTGAATAAAATGAACACCATCCAAGTAAGGATGCTGTGTCTCTGCTCCTGCCAAAACTCTGTGAGGGCCCTGCCCTGAGCTGAGAGACGACATGGAACACACACTGGATTCACTTAACAATACTGTACTGTACAGTGCAGTATGGAGCCAAACTGTACAGGAGGTCCACTGATGTGGTTTCCAGCCTTACTGAGGGTGAGCTCAGCCCACCCAGACCAGAAAAAAAACTGCTGCCTCAAACATTCCTGTTTCTGTTGGAGAGGGAGCCTGGAACGAAATAGTGACGAAGGAGAGAAGACAGGAGGATGATAGACAGGTGCATAGTGAAGGCAGAGAGAGAATGGGAGGGACAGTGAGAGAGCAAGAGAGACAAGAGTTCAACTTCAGTCTCTTTGTCTAAACCGAGTTGGCCTAAGTGTTTTTTCCCTGAGAAAACATAATACATTTAAAGGATCTTCAGGGTGGAATCTCGTCTTTTCACTCCTTAACCACAGTAAAGCAAACTTCTCCTGTAATGGCTCTCCCATAACTCGAGCTTGGCTCTTTAGATCAACACATTCCAGGCGTTTACCACACATTCCAGTCAGAGGGCATCTAAATGAGCTACATGTCAACTATGGGCTGGAAAGGGAATTGTTTTGCTTTATGAGTTGTGGTCAAGACCTCCACTCTGATCTGGAGCAGGGCCCGTGTTGTAGCCGGTTTCAGCTCAAGCAGCTTTCTGTGATTTTCTGGTTAAAACAGCTCAAGTCAAGCTAAGTGGGGGAGACGCATTGAAGGATGTGATGTCATGTTGATTCATTTGCTCGTATAATGGATCAACATTTGCAACTTTTTAAGGACCGACCCAGTGTTTTTGAAGAAAAAACTCAAACTCACCTACATCGCATGAAAGCTGTTCTCATCGTTACCGCTGAGAAGTTCAGATTTAAAAATGTACTTTAACAGTCAACAATTATGAACCTGAGCCTCAGTGAATTCCAAACTGAGTTTTTTGTCAAAGGCTCATTATTGTTATAAGTGTAGAAAAGTCCTGTAAATCCAAGCTCTTATGTATGCAATGGGATGGAAATCTATAGAAAACACATGCAAAAAACAAAGAAACAGAAAGTTGCAGCATGCACTCAGTAATGTTTTGCAATTGATTTCCTTTTCATATGAAAAATAATAGAGACCAATGGAGGGAGGCCTGCAGTATTAACAACATCTAAGCTACAACATCAGTGTTTTATAATGTGTAAAGCTGAGTCATCCTGTTCTGTTGTTGTGATGTGGTGAGGTTAGAGGGCACTCAGTCCACGTCACTAAACAAGGAGAAGAATTTGCCCCAGGTCCAAATGGGATAAAGAGGAGGGTGGGGAGGGTATGGATTTCTTAAGTCCAAAACCCCCTGAATGGATCCACCGCAGAGGAACCACAATCATGGAGTGGTGCTGACGTTTAGCTGACTTAAGCACTGGCCTGGCGCTGTGTTCAGAGACACAAGGACAAGGTGAAAAAAAAATGGAGGGAGGAGAACTGATTGACTCCATGTGGCTGACCAGGGCAACATCCTGACTGGATTACTGTTTGATTTTTATGATTTTACATGGCGTCCTATCTTAGGATATTTATGTTGTTACCCAGCTTTTGCTGAGCTTATAATTCTGTATTTACTATCCCCAGTCTTCATCATTCACCTATACAGGTACGCTATCCTTATGGAACAGGTTACAGACAATCAGAAATGTTTGGAAAAGCGCTGTAACATTACCACAAAGACCTAGGCGTTCCTGCCTCACGTCCTGTGTGTGCTGTGTTAACTGTGTTGCTAGACCTGGTGTTTTCATAGGTGGGGTGGCTGGCCACTGTGCACCATCTGGTCCTGAATCTTACATAACATGCAGTATTCCACAGTGACTCTCAGTTCACAGAAAACATTACCTGCTCGTGTATTTTCGAGACAATTTTCACGCGAATAGACTTTTGGAATCTTTTCTTTTAGCAAGTATGTGTGCAGCCCAGAGACATTCAGAAGTGAACTGCGTCGGATGTATTGCAGCATTGGGAGTTTTGTCCATATACTGCTAGTTTCCCCCAGAACTTTAGTCAGTGGATTGTGGTTCAAACAACCATAACAATGATTAGAAACTACTTTAGTAATAAAGGCCACTAAATTAAAATATATTCCCTTTTTTACTCCAAGAGTTTGAATCAACTAATGATTTATTGGTGCTTAAAATCCCAATTTCAAATAATGAATATCAACTCTGATGAATTATTACCATACTCATACCTGCGGTTTTGCTTTTGAACTGTTTAAACCTCACTTGACTTTAAATAATCATAGTTTCAAAATTGTACTTGAAGTATTGAACTAGCAGGCAAACCAAATTGGCTGGAAACTGACAGAAATGGAGCACACACAGAGATAACTGTATTTAAAACACATTAGAAACACAAAATACAATTTTGTATTTCTTGCAATCAAGAATCCCCATGTGATCTGTATGAAAATACTTGAAGGTTCTGCATTTTCAAAATACTGATATTTTCATTTTCATTTTTATTGTCATCCTAACATGCTCTTGCAGCTCCCCCAGGGTTTAGTTGTAAGTTTGTTTAGAATATATAAATAAATAGAGATTCTCCTAGCTCCACTTAGCGATGCTAAGTGGAGGCTAGCTGGGTCAAACAATGTCTGTCAGTGTCAGAGCTGACTTCTATTAAAAAGTAGGAATAATATTGGTGTTTTGTTTTATGCAGCAGTTTTCAAAATAGCAATGGGTATTTCATTAAAAGTTAATTTGACATTAGAGGGCAACATTTGATAGCTAACTAGCTGGTCGGTAGCTAATAGTGCATTCCAAATGACTTGTAACCATACAATTCCTGACCTCCTACTTGTTATATGTTAAAAATGTGTTTCATGTTGACATAAACATGCACCAGAAGTAATGTAAAGTGCTCAGAGCAGTTTCGGACCTTTGGACTTCTGTAGACATTAGACAAGGCTGAAGACATATCGACCATATTACACTATAGACTGACGGAAATTAATGAAATCAACATAATAATACTAAGGGTAACTTATTTAAATGAGTAAACCTCACTTTGACATAATGTGAGTGTGGCAGTGGGATCGGTTTTGGGTGGTTGTGTGTCTTGGACTCTGTGGTGCCGAGGCCTGAGCGGCAACTGGACACAGGTGATGCAGCTGCAGATGATGGGCCAATCAAGGCAGGAACCTATTTAGGTTCTGGTCACAAAGATTGGGCTGACAGCTGGATGACGGCGCTGTAGACTTAGATGCTCGTATTATGTTTGTATTCTTTGTTTGCTCTGCGTCTGTTGGAGTTTTCTCAGTTAATAATATCCTGTATCCTTGACACGTAAACACGTCTGACTGCGTCTCTGTGACTCCGACGAGGAAGGAACCCCGTCACAGTGAGTTTGTATTCATTTCACATTTTATGCAGTGGTACATTTGCATCCTATAATCTTGACGGAGACATCAGCTGTTCAAACAGACAAGGTGTAATCTAATCCAGATGAAATGTTATTCCTTTTGAGCAGTCAGAAAAGGCTGGCTGTGGCTGGCACTAACTTACCTTTCTGTTGGGAAACCTTGACTATAGCACAGTGCACACTTTTGTCAAAAACAGCAGGCTCTCCAAAACCAAGACACCAGGTGTGGAAATAGGATATAACAGCCATGTGGTGTATACAGTATATACAGGTATGTTACAGTGTGAACTCAACAGCATCACAACATAAAACTGCAGTAGCATTTAACAGCATATAACCTATATTTCATTTGTAGTGATATTATGGGTTTTTACTGTACTATAATCCTGTAACAGAGGTTTTGTTGTGTTCATCTTAATGCTTTCCTGTGTGTAGCATGTTGTTGTCCCATACTGTGGGATTTTTCTCGTCTGTTGTTGCTGTCTTCAATCAATTCAATCTGGAAGAAAGTTGTATCTTTATGTTGTAAATACCAAAACATGGAAATCTCACACACACATTGAAATCTGTCATCGTGAAAGGTGCGTCCCAACAGTCTAACCTGTTTTTTATCAAGTCTTTACTTTTATTTTGTATTTTTGCCACCTCTTACAATGGTGTCACATATGTGCCTCCGCTTTGTAGTGGCTGTAAGTGCTGCACCCGTCCACTTCTATATGTGCTGGCACTTTTGTGGCGTGTCTGTCAGAGCCCTGTCACCCAGCATCACTTACCTCAAACCCTGGAGTGGTCTCTCGTGCCATGTTTGTTTAGAGAAGTAAGGACACAGAAATCCAAAGCAGTTGGATGGAGAGACCGTTGCGAGGGAGGTCTGGAATGATCTAAACATGATCCAATGCAGTTTACAGGAACACATTGTTCCTTATCGGTTAAACAGGCTTTGAAAGGTTTACACAGATGCCTCCTTTTTTGACCCTCTGAAGTCACAGCTTGGAATAAGATCTTAGAATAAATGATAATGACTCCCTCAGAAATAAGTGGACAAAGCAGCCAGATCCTCTCGCTCTTTATCCCACACAGACAAAAACGCCAGTAGAATTTTAGATGTATTTTAGGTGTTTGCCAAAAGTTGAATTTGAACAAAGCTGACCAAAGTGCAAATGTATTAAACGCTTAAACGGTCTGTCAGGTGTGAATGCAGCTGTGTTTGACGAAAATAGTTGTTTCAGATGGGAGATTAATGGCGGATTAACCATGAACGCATGTAATCAAATAAGCAACATTTACAGCTGTAATAATCATGAGTTCAGTTTTTAACCCCCTCAATTTACATACAACTGGACATTTGACCCTAGTTTGTGGATATTTGGATGTTAATCTTGAAAAAAAGTATTTTCCACCACCATATGTTGGATTGCTTTTGTTAGTGAAATATCGCCTACATGAAACATAATCAAACCCCAGTCTAGGTTCAACAAACAGACGGTCCCATGCTTCAGACCAAACCAAATATGATTAAAGACCATTAGTTGTTCCACAGTCTGTGCTGCTCTGACTGTACTCTACTCTAGGTGTAACCTGCTTGAGGATTTTCTGCTGCTGTCAGTTTGGTTCAGTTCTGCTGTGTGTGTATTGGACAGGTCGACTTCCTCACTGACAAGAGACGCGTGAGGTTTTTTCCACAGAGGGAAAAACTGAGGGGAGAAAACGGCAACATGAAAGAGGAGGGGGAAGATGGAGAGAGAGAGGAGATGTATGATCAGGTTGTCAGTACATTGGACAGAGGAGCAGACTGATATGGGATCTGGATGGATAACGTGCTGCCATTACAATCTTTCAATCCCACCAATTTGCATGCCTCAAAAGTTCAAAATGTTTCAAGGGTTTTCTTCCCGCCTCCACACAAACTATTTCTATACAGGATGGAAAACTACAGGCCGGTAAAATTCTCTCCACAACTCATGTTATCTTTGAGTCTTCTTTTTTTTTTTAGTGCGATATAATTTTTCTCCTCCGTCCTGCTTCACATTTTGACTTCTGTTAAATGTAGCATGTTTTTTTTAATACTTTTTGAAGGTGAAAGAAGCTGATGCAAGCATGCAGCCACCTCCTTGTCATCCCATAGTTGTGTGCACTTTTTCTTTGGTTTGACCTGAAACGTTGCTGTTCTTTAAATAAAGAAAGGTATGACACAAAAGTTCCTGAGTTTCCTGAAAAAAACTTCCCGCAGAACAAGAAGTGGTACAGTTGCCCCCTCCTCAGCTGTTTTTTTTCCTCTGTCCTCCCTCCATCATTATGTCTTTAGTGAGTCGCCCACTCAGACCTGACCTCAGCTCTTCCACCGCATAAACATTCACGTCATCGTGTAGTTGTAGAGCAAAACCTCTTTGTTTAAGGTTGTTGGTATTTTATCAGCTGTTTTGTGATTATCCCAACAAATGGGGTTCATTTCAATTTTGAGGTTTCCTCATTTCATTTCCCTTACTTTTTAATCTATCATCAAAAAGTATTGTATACAAATGATCCATGAGGCATTAACGTCTTAATGCATTAACAGCTCAGTTATGCTTGTCATGGGCAATGAATTCCTTCCCACATGTGTTGTTAAACACTAACACATTCTGGGGAAATCTGTATAAAATTATACCCAACACATCGAGAGTATTTAAAGATTCCATACAGAAGTGGGAGTTACTGTAATAGATTTAAAGATTTTTCTAATTGTACCTTTCCTAGAATTTGAGTTTGTTGTTTTTCTTCAATGACTTTTCTTCATGGAGTACTCAATTAAGAATGGGTCACTTACTATATAAGAAAAGGGCCATTAAATACTGTATATCCTCAATTAACCCTGATTTGTTTGCTTTGAGAGGCACTCATAGTGGATACATTAAAATGCAAATAAAACACAGGTATAACATAATAAAAAATGTCAAACAAATTCAAGTTGCCAAATGGTGGACACTGTAAGGAGCTTGGACATGGGGAGGACGAGTGAGGGGAGTCTAGGCAGGATTATACTGTATGTCACATTTGGTATGTTTATTTGGTTTGGTTGGGGACTGTCTTTAGATAGCCAGGAAGAGCTGGATGTGGCTGGCCTTTGTTTTTGTCTCACAATTCTTGCAGTATGATACAATGAAAAATCAGAGAGCAGCCATCATTGAAGCTGAATAATTTTATGCAGACAAGCTTGTAGAGGCATGGTGCAGGAATTCGACATTTAAATCCTCATCAATATCCGTAATGTGAGTAAAATTCATTCTCTTGCAAGTGATTATGTGGTCAACCACAGAATTGATCAATAACAAACATTTGGGCTTAAGAATTTTTTTCCATTTTCTTTTGGCTAAGGAAATTGAATAAAACACAAACACAAGACTGTCAACATTTTTTCAGCCTTGTCGTCCATAAAAACAAAACAGAATAAGATTTATTTGGCCAAATAGCACATAAATGATACACAATACAACAAGACAAGCACAGTAGGAATACATGTTAATGGTAGGAGATTGGGAGAGATGTCAACAGTTCCACCACTCCATAGTTTTGCAGTTTCAAGATATTATGTGGAAATGATCTGAAATGCCATTAAAAGTCAAACCTTTTTAAATTGCTTACAGTTTTTGATAACTTGTGTATGCTAGTGTTGCTCAGTGTATAAGACCAAACTCCACACCCACAATACCTCTGGTGTAGGATTGGGTATCAGTTTGCATATGGTGTCAAATGGACTGCAATGAAAACATGAAGCCTGATGCATTCTGGGACAGTCACTTGTGGTTTGTTGACCCCTGTGGCTGTATTAAAACCTCTCTACACTCCATTCCACCCAGGGTGTGATCGCAATATCCTCACGCAATACTGCAGCACGGAGTCAGCGCACACACATGCAACCTTTCTCAGGCTGTAGAGAGCTGTGGGCTGTTTTCATGAACCGTACAAAAACATTCTTTACGCTGTCATTAACTGTGTTCTTCCAATACAAGACCACATACACCCTCAGCACAATGCAGAGACCTCAGATCAGGGTGTTGGATTATGCACCCTGGCCTGCTGTGGGGGATTGTGGGTCTTCTGGCTCTGAATGATTTATGACAAGAGTAATAAAAGTTGTTAGTGACTCCAGGAGAACAGAGATGTGCGGGTTTGTGTCACCTACCACAGTACTGAGCATCATTCTGTCTTTTCTCTCTCTCTCTTTGTCTTCTAGACAGCTATGGTGGATACGAGAACCAGCTTTTCAAAGGTAACGGTCAATTTAATCTATTGTAATCCAAAATGTAACACAATTCAACTGGTTCACCTTCATCTTTGTTTTAATTGGGGTTAGTTTTCACATCCAACAGCCATGTGCATGTTTCTCCAATATAGCTAAGAAAGTAAACACCCCTTTCATTCATTTCACCTTTACAGTTCTGTCTTCATAGAATTTCCTGCTTTATCTTTTCCTTGTCTTGTTTTACAGAGGAGGATTTTACTGGGGAAGAAGAGGAAATGCCTTCATTCAGAGGTGAGGGTTAACACCCACACACACATGCATGCACGCACGCACACACATCTGCATGCACATGACGTCATCTGCATGCGTCTTTTCAGAAATGAAATACTGTACACTCAGGCCTTGTGTGTGTGTGTGTGCATTGTTTCTGTATGACTACATGAGTTTGATTTATAAAGTGTGACTGCTTGCATATGTGTGTGTGTGAGGGTCTCTGTGTATGTATCCATTGAGATTCTCAGTGTGTCTTTGTACATGTGCCATGACAGCTTTGTTATGCGTGAGATGCACATCTGCGCTACATTTCCCCACTTTCAGCCTCCCAGTCAGAGAGTCTGACCTCTAAATTTGCTGCTAAAAGAGTCACAGATTAACCAAAACATTGTGGTCACGTCAGCAATGTGTTAGCCGTTGAATCTGGCATTCATTTATAAGGTAAAAGTACACAGAAGCCACATCAAACAAATAGGCACAGACACTTCTCGTGTGCTTTTCTAATTTCCCGCTTTTGTTTTTGTTTGTGTCCTCCTTTCTTCATTGTCACACACATTCATCACTTCAGGCCTGATGTCATCCATTGTCTTTCAGGCCGTACCAGAGGCGGCTGTGTGAAGTGTCAGCAGAGTCACTCTCTTCAGCTGGCCGTCAAAGTGCTGTATGGATTTGTTGCTTTCCTCATCATTACTGTGGCAGTGCTGGCTTCGCTCGGTGAGTCAATCTGACTCATTTTACTTCATAAAGAAAACCATTGTATTAGCCTCCTGCCATTCCGCCGTCCTTTTGCTCATAAAATCAACGTGAATTAAATATAGATCGAATGCAAACGTTGACCAAATCATCTGCTCCCAACAAAATATGATCAGAGCAGCTCAGGTGACAGAGCCCATCGTCCATTAAACAGAGGGCTTACAGGTTGATTCCTGATTTTAAGGCTCTGATGCTGATGCAGTGCTGTAAGGAGCCATGATCTGAACCCAGGATGCAAGCATGATCCGAGTGCGTTTATACACAACAGGAACAGCACAGAACAAGGAAATGATTACCTAACCATCTTCATTTCATGTTGGCTTGACATTAAACTGTATGTGTGCATGTGTTTGACATTTGCAAAGAAATGTTGGCTAAGCAGCAGTTTCTCTGTAACGCCTGTAACACTTACACCCTGCTTCCAAGGAGGGTCATAATGTTGATGTTCAGCTTGGTTGTTGAGCCCTGTGAGGTCAGAGGGGACTCGCATATGATCGGGGCTTGGCAATGTATGACATGGGCAGAAACTGACCCCCAGAACTCCTGGCAAAAGGTCAGAACTGGGGCAATTAGCTCTAACAACAGAGTGTGTTTGTGTGTGTGTGTAAGAGCACTCCTGCTTATAGAAAAAGCACAATAGAAAATTGAGTTATCATTTAATTGACTGTATGCAAGGTATAAAGGTATGAAGGCTGAGTATTATGTATGTGTGTGAGTCTTAATAAACGAAGGTCCATCTAACTCCCATAGATGAAATGCATATAAACCTGGGTCCTGTGAGCCTTGGTTTTCCTGACAGCACTAACAGATGTTTTTGACACTAAAGTTGCTTGTTATTGGTTTTGGGGGCTGTAAATCTTTACATTTTTACAACAGCACGGGGATCTCAGAGGAGAGAGTGAGGTATGATAGAATGATGTAAAATCCCACGCCATACAACACACACGCACACACACACACATACCAGCTTCAATTTGGGCACACGTGTACAGTAAACTAATGAAGTCCAGTTTGGGTCTGGAACATAAATGTATACACTTTTTATGCTATTTTATTCATGCATGTCAAGGAAACAGGTCTACAGGTTTATTCATTTGTAGACATACTGTACCACTGTGTCCTGTAGATGTCATCTAGTTTTATTATATGTTTCAGTATGTGTGATTTAGAATAGCCACTGGGACGTTTTGCATCACATAATAAAATATTGATTCAGAGTTGTTTCCACCCTACATAACGAGTATAATTCTGTGAAAAACGCTGAGTGCAGTAATCAAATCCATTTGATACACCAATTATCAGCAACAATTTGGCCATTTTCATCCAAAAACATCAGTATTTATCCATACCCATTCGATGCAAACCGTATAAAATAAACAATGATAATTTTAGTGATTTACATACAGTACATGCACAGCTGCAAAAAACTAAGCTAAAATTCAACAGAAAACATTGCATTCCTAATTGCATGCCAGCAGAGCAGAGGAAGAGCAACCAATTATTTCTGGTTTCCATTACCAGCTGACCATCTGGGTTATAATGATCAAATACATTTCTCAGCTATATTTGAAAACATTCTTTAATCATTCTGAGAAGAGAAGGTAACGTGTGTGTGTGTGTTTACAGTATGTGGCAGTAGAACAGTCGAATTCTTGCACTTGCATTTCTGCACAGAATGTAGCAAGAGCATGTGATGTTTCTCACTGAAAGCCATCAGTGTTACACACAGCTAACGCAGCAGAGCAGGTGGTATGTGCAGAATGCACATTTATAAATGGAAACACACCACAGAAGACATCTGTATTATTCTCCTGAGTCAGGGGTTAGGATGCTGAAATGCTCTGAGGCCTATGCAAATACCTACCATACTGACGCACACGCACACACACACACACATACTCTGCACATAAACTCGGACCCACAAAATTGTTGCTCTCATGGGAAATCTGCAATGGAGCAAGACAGACAGCAGCTGGTAAAAGCATCAATTATCAGTGTTATGGTTACATTTGTTAGCTTGTGAAAACTTTACATGTTTTGTTGACTTAAATTACAGCCTCCTGTTTTGCTCCATTAAATACTTCATATTTCCTGTTAACACCAAGGTGTTTTATGAATAAGACTTTGTTTCATCTCTTTGTCTATTCTTGCACCACCAAAGCAATTTTCGAGACGTATATTCTCAATTTAAATTTCTGTCTAGCTAATCATGTTTTGTGCTTTTTGATGTGTTTTAAGCTTAAACTAGACATCTGTTTTCCTCTTTTGGATTTTCCTTTCTTTTCTGTCATTATTAGTTTTTTTTATTTTTGAAATGACAGCTGCATGATTTAAGAGTCTTTTTCTCTGTATTTTCAACCGTGTTTTAGGAATTACAGCCGTCTCCTTCCTACTAATTTATTGCATGTTTGATGCTAATGGTTTCATGCGTAATTGACTTGCAAGTGCAAGGGAGT
Organism: Brotula barbata; assembly: GCA_900303265.1. Taxonomy (NCBI): domain Eukaryota; kingdom Metazoa; phylum Chordata; class Actinopteri; order Ophidiiformes; family Ophidiidae; genus Brotula; species Brotula barbata. The sequence goes on along the minus strand of OMNV01008260.1, from coordinate 55,921 downwards.
TTAACAAAAACAAAAATGGTGACATGCTGTTCCGCAGAGTGCCAAAGCCTTTTTTTTCCTCAAGTGAAAAATGATTCTTGGAACAGTAGGGTGTGATCATGTTCGTACCTGCTAATCACCTTTATTATTTACTCTGTGTCTCCAGTGTATAGGAAAGTTGATAGTCTGTCCGAGGAAGAGTCGCTCTACCACAAGAAGATCACCAGTGTTCAGCAAGGAATAGAGGGTAAAGTTGCTGGATTTACTCACAAACAATCATTATATTGCACGATTGGACTCACTGAGCTAACCATGGTGGGAAACTTATAAACCAATGTTCATATATAGACAGAATAATGGAGGGGTTGTCACTTTTTTTGTTTTCGTAAAAAAGGAGGATAGATCAACTTTAAGAACATTTCATTTCTTCCTACAAGATTATTCACAGTCGAAAATAAGTTTTCTTTTTTTTCTGCTACCTTAAAATGAATAATCTTGAGAATATAAAAGTGCAGATCCTACACTGTAGGAACAAAGATCTTAAGGTATACCAACTCATCAGAAATCCACCCTTTTGTGGCTATAAGGCCACTACAAGACAAAAGTGAAAAAGTGAGTTTAGACATCCGTGGTGTCTTCTTCTGTCTGTTCTCAGAACTGTTGACAGGACTGTTGACGTCTGTTCAGTACACATGAACACAAAAAATTCCTGATGCCCACGTAGAATAGAAGTAATGTTGCATTTTCAAAAAAGTCCTTCATTAAAAGATGATAAGTGAAATAAGTTCTTCCCTCTCTCCCTCTCTCTCTCTCTCTCTCTCTCTCTCTCTCCTCCCTCTCCTGCCCTCGTTCTGTCAGATCTGAGCTCCACCTCTAACTGTTCAGGCTGTCTGGATGTGACTCTGTACAGTGAGGAGATCAGCAGGCTGAAAAGAGAATTTGAAGACATCCAGAGGATGATTCTCAATCAGGAGCAGGTACATTACTTATTACTGCTACAGTAATTTAATTGTTCTCCCTAGAACATTACTGTGGCAGAAACAGTATCTTCACAGGATTGTAAATCTCTCCATTCAACATTATTTCTCTCAGTTTGTTCCTTTCTGCTCATAAGTCTCCATCTTTTGTTCCTGATCCACCCGACCTGTATTCTATCCCAGGTACTAGATCAGGCTTCACAGACCCAGGCCACCGTGAAGGCCACCAGCAGTCGTCTGACACGCGACATGCAAAACCACATCATGTCAATCAAGTTTCTCAACCAATCACTGGAAGGATATTTGGGTCAGGTGGAAGGCTGGAAGGATGTGATAGAGGAAACCCAGGAGAAAATGAACACTCTGACAGAGGATCAGTACGACCTGAAAGCTACAGCGCAACAAGTTAACACGACTGTGGCACTCAGGTTAGACAAATACCTGAATATCTGAGGGGAGAGGTGGAAGAGGAGATCAAAGGGACCTCAGTTTTATGACGTCTTCCTCTATTTTCCAGTACTGTGTGGATCAATGCCCTGCAGAGGAAATCAGAAGAGGAGACTATGGTTCTGCACAAGTTGACCAGCGACTGGCAGAACTACAGCCGAGTTCTCAACGCCATCAAAGCCAACACAAGCAGCACCACGCAAAACATGCGATTCCTCCACAGTGGCATTCTAGCAGCACATCAGAGAATCAGCATGTCCACCGAGATTTACTATGAACTCACCCAGCAGGTTGGTGTGTCTGACACACATACATCAGTCCACTGTAAAGGTTTTCATACAGAGGTCCAGCAAGTTATGGGAGCCATGTTGTATTGATTCAATCAGTCAAGAACAGTACAGTATGTGCACCTCTACAGCCCATGGATTGAATCTTGACATCTTTTTTGTGTGCATAATCTCCAAGGTGATGAACCTACAGATGCAGCTTGACAATGTGACCTCTTTCATGGACGAGCATGAGGAGAACATGCATGACCTTCAGTATCATTCCAGGTAATACACACACAGGAAAGATGTAATACTCTATATTCACGATGCAAATCTGTAACAATCCTTGCTTACTTGCTGTAGGTACTATGAGAACCGGACGGGTGAGCGTTTCTCTGCTTTAGAGGGCCGTTTGAACTCCATAGAGATGGAGATCGACACAATTTCCTCCAGCATCAATGCCACGGTCAGCCACGTCCAGAGCATGTACAAGTATATCAACATTGAGAGCTCGTCCTGCCAGAGCCGCATGGGGAGACACGCTGAGGACCTACAGGTCATGACCACAAAGGAACTTTGATTTGCTCAGAACTCAAGATAAAGAGACAAACCTTCTTCTACTTGTTTTGTCTTATTGGGTTTCTGTTGGCACCCTCCTCTCCCTCTGTTTTCTCTAGAACATGAACAACACAGTGTTGCTGCTCCTCCACTTAGCTGACACACTGAGGCAGCAGTACATGGTTCTAAATATCCGTTTGGATGTGGATGTCAGGAACTTGTCCATGGTGATGGAGGAGATGAAGCTAGTGGACACCCACCACACCCAGCTCATAAAGAATTTTACTATAGTAAAAGGTATGTCATTATGTATACAAAATGCTTGTTGTTCACAGAAAAATGCCTTTATTACACGTATACACACTCAAGATCAAGATAAACATATAAATATTGCGCTGGAGAGCTTGTTAGTGTTTGCTCTGTTAGTGATATTTTCATAGTTTAAGATAATGGGCTTTAATATTCAGTGAGGACATACAAGTAGACGACAAGAGTTCAAGCCTCCATCCTCTCTCTACAGGTGCTCCTGGACCACCAGGGCCCAAAGGGAACCGTGGCGAGACTGGTTCAAAAGGACCTGGGGGAAAGTCTGGAAGTAAAGGCGACCAAGGACCCATTGGAAGCCATGGCTCTCCAGGGCCCAAGGGCTCTCCAGGACCCAAGGGAGCAGTGGGTGAACAAGGTCCCACTGGTGCCAGAGGAGGAATAGGGATTAAAGGAGCCAAAGGGTCTCTTGGTCAACCAGGTTCACCTGGTGAGAGAGGGCAGAAAGGTGACATGGGCTCTAAGGGTAAAGATGGAATCCCAGGACCCAAGGGACCCCCAGGGATCCAGGGCCAGACAGGACTACCCGGTCTAATTGGGCCACAAGGACAAAGGGGAAAACCAGGGCCGGTGGGGCCACCTGGACCACCGGGAACTCCTGGTCCTCCAGGCTTGCCGTACAACCAGGACCCAGTCAACGCACAACAGGGAGCTCGATCTGTGATTCCTGTTTCTGGCTCCAAGAGGCAGTAGAAAGATGGAGCCATAAAAAGAGGTGAAAAAAGAATCGGGTGGTTTGTCATGTATAAACAAGCATAAACATTATTCCATATTAACTGAAGGAATATCATCCATGAGGGAAAGAGAGAAAAACACTTATTCCATTTCTGTGCAAAGTCAACAAGGTTATTGTACCTGGGATAGAGACGGGGCACGAAAAACAAGCAATCGCCTAATGACAAAACAATGTAAGTAATCAAAAATTGATGAATAGACCTGCAGCCACAGACTCAACTGAGTGTCCTTTGGTAATTCACTGAGTGCCCAGGCCGGAAATGGACTGCTTTTCAACAATTTTCTAAGGTGGTAAATGAAACTAAATGCTAACATACATTCCCTCATTTTATTACACCTTGAGCACGGCGTGTCAGCTCAAGCGTCACTGCTGTTGTACAATCGACACAGTTGTCATTTTCATGTCCAGCGCCCACGTTGTGTAAGCAACACGTGCACTTGCTCGCCCGTGGGAGTGTTCTGGTGACGCCAGAAGACGAGGAAATGCTCGTATCCACCTTGCCCGGTGCTTGCTTCACCTTGGGGAGCTTCGGTATAAAAATGATAAAGTACGAAATTAAAATGGCCCACGTGTTTAGAGAGGGAGTTCTGTATGTAAATTACTCCGCATTTTTGTGGAAAAGACTTTTCACTACACAAATTAAAAATAAAATCAATGGCATGTTTGTGGATTGTGAAATATACATTTGTAGACTGTATTCTGTGAGTTACAGCTAATTAAAAGTCCAAAAAATCTTCTATACCTTCAGTGGTTGATAGCTGCTCCCATGATAATTTTCTTGTGAGCTTTCACCTCGTACACAAACAAATCTGTTTCCTCGGCAGAGAATCTGTCTGCCCTGTAACGCCAAGTCTACTCTCTGCCATCTCAATGAACCACGTTCAAGCACACATGGCTCTTGAAGGGAATGGTAGGTGGCGGTCTGAATGATTCAATTCATGTTCCTCTGATTAAATCGGAGCCTCTGTATGTTTTGCAGAATGAGCACGTGGGTTTGATTCATGACTGCTCAGCCATGGCCATTTAAATGTCTGCAACATCAAATCCCATCAGACCTCGCCCGGATCCCTCAGTGTTCATCCTTGCATGCATTGTGTAAATTTAAATCGTGCAATGGATTGACATTTCATGTCAGATATGGCATGTCTGATCCGTCCAAAAACCTTTGCCCATGGCCTAAATTGCATAACAGAGCTTATTTGAATCTGTTAAATAGTTTGATATAAACTGCTAAACACTAGAACGCTAATTGAAAGATAGACAATAAAGCAGATTTTAAACACATCCTTGACAGTAACAAAGTACAGGCACACATCTTGAAATGACTTTAATAAACTTCCTTCCTTTATTGAATTTGAAGTGTTTTATAATTGAATGTATTGTAAGTAAAGCAATATGTGTGAGGTATAGCCCACAGCAAAACCTCACAGGGTGTTTTTACCACAGATGTAGCGTAACGTAGTGGTTCTTTCCAATCAGGATCCTTTTTCTAGATCTAAATTGGTTGTCCTGTGCACTTTTATATGAGCCCAGGATAAACAGCTTTGTTTCACGCTTTATTCACATTGGCACATGCGTTTCTGATGGATGGCACTTTATTGGTTTTTAAAGTGTAGAAAGTTTCCTATCTTTTTTTATTCACTGTGGCATTTCAGAGCAGGAACTCTGAAGACTTTTTTTAAGACTCTACTGGATAAAATGTTCACTTAATGAACGATTTGAAGTGGCATAACGGCCCGTCAGCCTCCAGTTATTTAGTCATTTTGATTACTTTATAAAGCAGACATTTTGTTTCAGTATGATGTGTTAATGGAACTGAATGAAGAAAATAGTGTGTGATTCTTGTCAAAACCCTTGTCTGTGAAAACAATGAGGTATCAAGGGCCAGAAGCTCATAAAACTCATTCAACTCATAAATGGAGAGTGTGAGTATTTGAGTGGAGAAAAAGGAAAAACACCAAAGTAGCGATTATGCTTGTTTTTGCCACAATCTAAGCGTGAAATCAGAATCTTCCCATGCTATTGATTCACATGTGATCCACCTGTAAACATCATTGTTTTTATGTCAAAAGTTAAAAACAAAGAAACAAAAAATATTTTTATAAACCTCTGTTGTTATGAAATGCGACTGGATTGCATCGAACTTCAATAAATGCTCTGAAACCTCACCCTCCTAGCATCCTACTGTACTTCCAGAGTAAATTCATGGCCTTGTGAAGGAAAGGGAGTGGTTTTGTTCTTTTTAATACATAACACATGTCAACCCCTCCTGTTACATATTTGAGGTCTGTGGCCACTGACTCATAGATATTTGATTGTCTAGATCGAACCTGTTTCTTTGACACAGTCGTTCTGACCAAAAATGAGCTCATCCATCAGGGAACGCAAAACAGTGAAGTACAGTAAGAGGAACCAACAATCAAACAGAAACAAACGTTTTCAAGAATACTTCTTTGTCCATCATTTGTATTCATGTAGGACTGAATGGGAGATCATTAATATCTGACACTGGCTCAGAATCCAGCTTTGCTGCTGAAAGATGTGGTGACGGGCCTCATCTGCTGAAAGCTCTTTGCACAGCCTCTCTCTTCTCTTCCCTCCACAGTCGCTCTGTGCGGGATCAGGACTGGCCTCGTGACATGTCAGGAACTTAATCTCCAAAAAAAAAACTTCCTCCAAGAATCCACCCAAATCCCTGATTCCTGCCGTCCCGCAGCTGCACCGTATGAGCACGGAACATTTGCTCTAAATTACTCGCCGTTTTCACCTCCTGAAGGAGCAGGATAACGTTGCAGTTTTTGATCTATGAAGCAGCAAACTTTGCTCGACGTGACGTCCAGGAAAAATCTCATTTAGCTCAGATTTGGAATCAGTCATTATTCAAAGAGGAACATGATTTTACAAAATTTTCCAGTTGTAATGAAGAATTATGAGGAAAAAGAAAAAGGAATAGACAGGAAAAAAGCAGAGTGAGGAAAATTCTCTACAGCCTCATCATGGCCAGTGCAGTCAATGAGTGTGTTGACTTTGAAACGCTTTGGTGCACGAGGGTTTGACCACAGGGCTGCACGTCGTAATGAACACCAAATACTATAGCTTTTAGTCACTTATCTCATTGTTTTAGTTTTACAGTTGCATTCAGTAGATTCACATCGATCTCAAGTATCCAACACTGATATCGATTATCAAGCAAAAAACAAACAAACAAATATTTTCTCAGTGGCTGGAGGAGACACAGCTGAGAGGAGAGAAATTGGGATTAATCAACGTGATCTATCTATCTATCTATCTATCTATCTATCTATCTATCTATCTATCTATCTATCTATCTATCTATCTATCTATCTATCTATCTATCTATCTATCATATTTGACCTCTGCTCCTCTCTCAGACATGCAGATAGAAATGCTTGTGTGAGCTTCCACACCTCCTGCAGACAACTCTTAATGATTCACAGGTGTGAGGCCATAAACCGTGGGACGACAGCTGAACTGAGAGGAACTTCACAGTCTTACATTTGTTTCCATCCTCAGCCACACAGAAATGTGCAGTAAAGCAAAGTGGAGCCGATGCTGTCATCGTAGGTGGTTTGTTTTGTTGAGAGGCACTTACGTCCATTGTGTTGTAACCAGCAAGGAAACGATTGTCTCCATCAACATTTTAGAAGTTTGTGAATTGATGGTTTCATAGGTCCATCGTGTCCTGATATAATTATGTCATGTTTTCTGTTCTGAAACACTCCTGGGCGCGAAGCATGAGAGCATTCATCAGGATGATGTCAGCAACTAGAAAAAGCATCGGGATTCATTAAAACTCCGCAAGATAACAAGTGAAAATATATTATCGCTTTGTCAGGGTGAAACATTGTTTGATGAAGTAAGTTGCCAAAATCAGCTAAGAGGGAATACTCGTACTGATGCGGCTTTGTTTTAAATATGGGTGTGGACTCATTCCATTCCTTAAAGTATTGTAATGGAAAAGTTCAAGAGACAATATATACACAACAACACAACTTTGCCTATGCCTTGTGTTTTATGGCTTTGTAGTTAAATAGTTCATCTTTTTTTTCTGCCAAATTGAGTCATGGTAGACCCACAGCAGCTCCATCTCTCTGCTTTTTCTTTGACGTCAGCGTATTCACAACACTGAAATGTACTGACCATGAATACATAAACACACAAAACACCCACACAAAACACCCACACACAATTCGTTATCAAGGGTTACTTACTAACGAGAACCTCACGATTACAAGGTGTCATCGTTCTTGATTACTGAATAAAATCAGCTGAGGGTTTATCACTAGATAAACCCTCAGCCTTTGGGTTTCAGAAGCGTTTCATGAAACCATATGTGGCGTATTTTTTTGCCAAACTCTAGCGTCACATGTAATCCACTGACTGACGTTAGAACAGTGAGAGAGATGGAAAAACACACCTCTGTGTGGAGGTAAGGGAAATGAGAAGTGTGAGAGGAGGGCACGGTGTGTTATGGCTATGGTGAGAAACGTCAAGGTGAGCCAGCATAAACCCCGCGGCCAGATGTGCATTCTGGAACCTCTGCCAGATTTGACTTTCTCTTGTGGAATACATTTCAGCCATTTCATACAGGTTCAATTTTCCCACTCTCAGTCCAGCTCAAGAATTCCACTGGTTTAGCAATTGGGCGTAATCTCTGACATCACATGAAAGCTGTTTTTCCCCCCTCCAGTCATTCATGACCAGGATTTAACACCTTTCTCCCACATGGACACTTAAAGGCCCACTGGCTGTAAAGTGGACTGTGCAGCTGTGTGATGGAACACGGTAATGATAATTTTTTGTCTTAACATGTCCCACAGGGCCAATGTTCTGCTGACTCAACACTTTGACAAAAATGACTCTCTTTCCATTACAGATTTGAGGAATGTTTTTGTTAATGTGATTGGTTGGATCCTACTGCGCTTGTCTGAATGTGTTGATGCCATCAGCAGCATAGATGGTGATTGATGGATATGGGTTTTTGATTCGTGGAAACATTGCTGAGACAGTAACAATGGCTCTGTTCCATTTGGAGACCATTTTTTTGTCAAGATGTTGGGTCAAGATGGACAGAAAATCACCAGAGTTATAATTCTGCTGGAATTCCATGTGGTGCTTGGCTACGGAAAATCAGCCTTGAAAAATCCTCTTCCCTATCCTCGAACAGGTTGTCTCCTATGTGACGTTAAACTGCATCACATCTGGAAATTAAATATCATTTACGAGGAGAAAAAAAAAATCAATTTCATTTTGTTCTCCCAGCTTTCTGACAGCTTTGATTCCCAGGATCGGGTTGTGTGACTTCACCTATAATGACATGAGGTCTGCCTGGAGCGTGAGGTGGCAGAGAGAGACATTACCTAATCTGAACAAATAAACACAGAGAGAGAGAGAGAGAGAGAGAGACGAAGAGAAAGAGAGAGAGACGTGTGCTAAGCTAGTTGACAGGGCCCCATTGAAATCATTATGTAAGCTGCTGTATAAGCATGCTTGGCCTTTAGCTCTGGCATATGTAGCCGCAGCGGAGTGTGTGTGTATATGTGTGTGAGTGTCTGTGTGTGTAAGGAGGGGAATCACACCTGCTGCACTGTGTGTATTGACTTATCACATGTCTCTTGAAAATTGCTACAATTTGACTGAAATGCACAAAAGAAAACGAGTAGTTTGTCTTGCCTTGAAAATGTATCCAAAGCACTGCTCAAGTTTGAGATTAGCACCTAAAGATGACACAATCAGTATCACACAAAAGGTCACAAATGTCACATAGAGTCCATACTTGGATATTTTTTTCAGATTTTTTTTACAATAACTTTTTATTTGGTAGCTTTCGCTGGTCCTTATCAGCAAAGATTCCAGCCAACTAAGAATGTTGAATCATATCAGCAAAAGCAAATGACAAACAGGACCGGGGTCACAATGAGTCTGCAAACTCATATACAATCCACGAGATCAAGCATAGCACCGGGGGTGAAGACTTCGGTTCCAAGCAGCACGAGGCCTGGGACTGCTGGAACATATTGCATGAAGCTGAAGTCTGTTTGGACAAGTAGGTTTTTGTTTGCCCACAAGGGAGACAACCAGTGACTATTTTTATCTTGGGATTCCCACAGACGCCATGGTACCTGGTGGCAATAGCACTGTATAATTTCTCCCACTCTTCCATCTTCTCTTTCTACTGGTAAAAGATGAAGAAAAGAAGGGCGATACGATGATCATGGTAATTATACCAAACATGGCTTCACATGGTTTCACACACTTAAACATTTACACTGTCGGTATGATAGTTCATGGTTGGAGCTTAGGTGAAATCCACTAAAGAAATATAACCTACAGTTTTATCATCACTGCCCAAAACCTGCACTCACGAGGCACTTTTGGTTAAGAAGAGATCAAACTCACCACTCTAGTATTTGAGGAGCCAGAAGCATCTGTGTCACCTGACCTGCTACAAAAGTTGAAACCACAGGATGCTACTACAAAGGGCCCTGTAGTTTTCATACAAAGATCACATCAGATTACATTAGATTACATTAGATTAGACTTAGCATTAGTCAACACAATCAATATTCATAATAAAATAAATCAAAGAAAATGAAAAGCATAGATAAAGCAAACAGTATCATCATCAAAATAGAAGCTGCAATGAGTTAGACGCACTAAACCTCCATCAGTTACTTGTTTAAGGAACCAACAGCTGAGGGAACAAGTGATTCCAAATATCTGTTTGATTTGGCCTACCTAGGGAAATTTATCTCCTCCCTGATGGCCGGAGCCAAAACTCAGTATGAAGAGGGTGTTGAGGGTCCACGGGGCTGGCCTCTGCCGCTCTAGTTGGTGCCAAAGATGTTTTGGCAAAGTTCAACAATCTTTCCAAGCTTTCATGTTTTTGTTAACCATGCTGAGGCTGCCAAACCAAAAAAAGTTCAAATTGACTCAATAAAAGATGAATAAAACATTTTCATGGGTGACCTGTCAACGTTAAAACCCCTCAACATTCTGAGGAAAAAGTGCCTCTGATTTGTCATCCTGTAGATGAAGTCAGGGTTGTCATTGAAAGTCATCTCATCATCCAGGATGATACCCAAGTATCTAGATTGGCTTGCTGTCTCCAAAGCTGTGCCATTGATCAAAGTGGATGCCACGACAGACAGCCTAAGTGTCTCTTTTGTCTCAGAAACACTGAGTTCCTGTCATGTCCAAAAGCGGACCATGGCCCACCTCATGGTCCCTGCTAACAGTCACCATCATCAGCAAAGACTTGAAGACTACACGTTACATTTCCCAGGATAGGTTTGCCCCTTTCCTTAGTTTTGTCATACACCTTTGCTCAGTAGAGTCTGTCTGTTTTTCCCCACATTTACAGGCAAAATGTGTGTTATACAAAGGTTCTCCATGCAAATGGAATGTGAGTCAAGATGGAAAAACAACTGCTTAAAAGGAAAAACACAAAAGGCACACAAATACAACACAGCCACCTGTTGACCTTGAGCACTCGCCAGGATCCACCAGATCCTTACTGTTTTCTTCCACCAAAGGAAAAATGGCTGAGCAGCAAAAACATCATTCTCCACATCCTCTGAAGTGAAACTGCACTGATAGCTAACATAACGTTTAAACACGTTTAAACAAGAGTATCATCTGTTGTTCTATGGTTAGCGTGGCAGCTGAAGCAAAACATCTCTGGTATTATTATAAACATGTGTTTGTGTACTCCACCCTCACACTCCGGAAACGACTGATTTGTTTTCATTCGTTAATATTTATATATTTATGGCTGTATTGAATAGTTTTTTTATTCATTTATTCATAGAGGACTCTTCTAATGTGTCTGTGGACACAGTTAAACTTTCCTCTGTAAAATTATAGTGATTTACTGTCAGCAAAATACTGTAGTACAGTTTAGTTTAGTACTGTTTTAGACAGTAGACAGTATTTTACTCTAAATGTTCAGTACTCTAATCTTGTAAATTTACAGCACAAAGCTGTACAATTCAAAATATTTGCTAGCAAATTACTGTTAACGTACAGTATATGACCTGTATTAAATAATGTTATTGTAAACAATATTTAGACGAAGAAGAAATGAAAAATGACAATATTCACCATGTAGTTATCAAATATTTATTCACACACAGGAACCTGTTTGTTTGCAATTCAACGGTGGATTGAGAGATCACACAAGATCCCACTTGAAGCTGATAAAGATAGATAGAGATAAAGAAAGAGATAAAAATGACACTAACTGCTTGTAACTAACTAACTGCCATTTTTGAACATTTTGACAGCAGACAGTCAGAGTGGTAACTTACCGGTAGGCTGTGGCGGTCCCGTTCATAACACCGCTCCGGACATCGGGCTTCACTGGTCATTGTGTCGCCGACGCAAAGCCTGAACAGGTCGTTCGTGTCTGCTGTCACGGCAACAGCAGAGACTGGCTGGCAGATGGGTTCCAAATTTAAAATCAACACAAATAAAATACCAGGTGCCAAAATACACTTTTAGCATGGACTAAAACGTTTTAAAGTTATACCTTACACTATAGTAGAAATTTCAGATTTTAGTGCTTTTCTTTCACCTTCTCGATATACATAGCAGTAGTTTCCTGTGATTAGCACCATTTTTACATTTAAACTGTAATCCCATGTGTTTTCTCCCAGATTGCATTGTGCTTTACGATAGATTGCTGTTCAGATTTCCTTTTAAATTTACATCAAAGTTGTACCATGTAGCCTTGGTAAAGTAGCCCACAGTAAGTTGTGTATGCAGATCTTATTTTTGTGTTTTTATTTTTGTTTTTATTCTGCACAAACTGAAAATGAAAACACTGACATGTTTGTGGATTATGAGATATGCATTTGTGGACTCCTGTCTCCTGTGGGTTACAGCTCATAAAAAGTCCAATAAAGTCTGGTTGAGAGCCGCTCTTGTAGATAATTTGCTTGCGCGCTTTCACCTCTCACAGGCGAATCTTCTTGCTGGAAAATCTGCCCTGTTACGCCAAGTCCAGTCTCCGCCTCTGATTGGTACACGTTTGCTTATAAGTCTGTCCTGTATTTCACTGGTAGGTATACTTTTCTCTAACTGTTTGGATCGTGTTCCTAAGATTGATATTGGTCATCTGATCCCTCCTTTTGCAACGTCTAAGGTTTTGTTTATGAACAACAGTTGCCATTCTGCTGTTCTCTTTGTTCTCCAGCTTTGACAAACACCCAATTTGAACAAAATTGCTGCTTGGGTCTTGGGGTCTGGATATTGTCAGTGTAATTTAACAGTGACATCTTAGTGGTCTTGTTGTGAAATAGTTGTCTTTTTCTTTTTTTCTTCCCTGTGATTGGCAAAATGGGATTTTGGGAAAGATGTGTACAAGTCGTACAGGAGCCACATGGCAGACAGCTGTGAAGTGAAGCTGCGACCACTAAGAAGACAAGAAAATGATCTGACAGCTTCATAACATCAACAACTGAAATGAAAGAATCCCTCTCTCTCTCTCCCCTTCTCTCTCTGTTGCTCCGTCTGCCTTCACGTATTCATTTTGCCCAACGTAATTACTTAAAGACTCTGGTGCTCATCACTTCACTGGACATCCATGATTTCCAGATTATTCAATTGGAAACAATTCAATTGGATATCACAGTTTCATTCCAACTTCCCCGCCGGCCAATCAAGTCTCCGATCTTTTCTTTCCAAGTCATTTCAGGGCATGAAATGTCACCGCGCATAATGTTTAGTTCATTAAGACCAGAGCTGGAGCAGAGCCAGCGTCTCCTCTGTCCAACTGATGCAGCTAAGTAGTACGACATGTGTTTGCAATCAAAGAAACTTGAATCTTCAAAACAGAGCCCATGGTTGTGATTAATGGTGTGTTTGTCTTAAAAGGACAAATAATCAGAGCCATCTTTAACACACAAAGCATGCAGTGCATTATTACAAGAGAAGCCTTATTTGAGGTTAACATACGTTACAGTTCTTCCTAAGTGATGAGAACATGCACACCAGTAGACTGTACACTGTGCACTTATTTGTTTTTCGGATGAAACACTTTGAGAATATTCATCAATTCTGCAGCTGTAAATGCTTTTAGCTGCATTTAACGAGTTGTTTTGTTTTTAGGGCCTGCCCACATGAGGTTTATGTCTACATACCTCGTAAGCTGCCTACATGTACAGCATTTAAAGTCATCATGCACCTTCCAGTGGATTTGTGGGGAGAAACTGAGACAGAGAAAGACGATGGCTATCACTGTTGGTGACAGCTGACAATGCAGTTGGTTGATTGATGATGTAATCTCTACGTAAATATTCCATTTTCAATCAAAATAGTTCGACGGTTGATGTTTTAGACAGTTGGAAATAACACAGCTCAACAGACACTGAGGCAAACCCTCAGTATTGCAACATATGGCTGAGCCTCACTAATTCTCTACATAATCTATTACTGTGGACATGGAATGACTGAGAGGCGATGTTAACATACGGTTTGTGATGAAAATTGAGCGTTTACAAAAAGTGTTGGTAGACAGAAACTTCCATCCAGCCATGTGTTTCATATGATTTATCTGAATTCAGGTTGCGGACGGAGCACGTCAAGCAAAGCCTGTACGTGCCTGGATCCTCTACTTTAGGAGGCTCCCTGATTAGATACTCAAAGCACCTCAGCTGGTTCCGTTCAATGCAATCGAGCGACACCCAGGAGAGAGACTCATTTCACTGGTTTCTCTTTTCTGTTTTTTCATCCCATGACCATATGTAAGATTACCTATCGTAGATTATCATAGATGAAGAAATTCACTCTTTGATGGGTGCTAAAATTGGCCTGTAGTATGATACAGGGAGATGTCAACAAAAACCATTTTGTGTAAATAAATCCATTCGTGCACACATAATTATTTCCGGCGGGATCAGATCACGTTGGGGCTGTAAATGTGACGGCCCCTTTAATACTGATAGGAGCCGTACAACTGTGGGTTTGTAGGAGTCGAGGGTCCCCCAAGGCAATCAGAGATAATTATGGGATGTTTATAATGTCAATGCCTGAAATACACAAACATGCACACACACAACCACCCACCCACAGTGCTGATTCTGAGGAGTAAACACTCACACACAGAACACACAGACTGGCCCTGGTATTTGGGGGACTTCTATGTTGTTGCTCGTGCAGGTCTTTCTTTCTGTATTTAACACACACACCTGTATCTTACACCCGGTGCAAAGCAGCGCCAATCTAAGGGCATGTGTCAATGCTATCGTACAGCCAACACAGTTGTCACTTTCAAGTCCGGAGCTGAGGGCATTTCTATCGTGGGGCAGCAGAATGAGGACACCGTAGAATCTGTCTGCCCTGTTATTTAGATGGCGGACACCGGCAAGTCCGGTGTCCGCCATCTAAATAACAACAAACCACGTTCAGGTTTTATATCTATCTATTATTAATTAGGAGCATCAGTCCTACCCCTTTGCGGCTTGTGCCTCGCTTTGCGGAAAGGTTACGTGCCGTCTAAAAAGCAAAATGGACATGGACACACCACGAAGCGTCGGGTGCTGTAGAGATCCAGATGGTCTACATGGGGCCTCATGGATGCACTTGTATTGAACTATATTAATTCACACTGAATGTGTATTCATGCCACAACCGCAACCACGACATGCCTCACCCCAACTCTTACCCAACCATAACAATCTCTAAACTGAATCAGAAACCCACACCCGGACTTTAATACAACTTTCTTGTGAATGTGTATGTTACACACACACACACACAAAGACATATGTACACGCATACACACAAGCAAAGAAAGATGAGACTTTTGGATGCAAACAGACTTTGACACAGTTTAACATATTTGGAAACCTTAACAACAGTTTGTGGTGGATTTTTGATGGTTGCCCATGTTGTCTCAATAAAAAATAAATCCAAGAGAGCGGAAAACTCAATGCTGGGCATTCAAGAGCTGTTGCAACATCAGTTTAGTTGAGGCAGCAATTGAGCATGTGGTAAATGTGGGTTTAGTATAATTTTCCCAACATTTTGAGTGTGATAAAGGATTTTTCCAGCATCTGGCTCTTTGTCTGGTTTGCTTCGAATGATTATATCAAAATATCACATTTGATTACTATAATTTAGTGGGAAAATCATTTTCTGGTGCCTCAGGGCCAGAATCATACTTGAGCATAATTTGCGCGCACACAATACGTACTTGCTTGTGTACTTTGTCAGCCTGGAACATTAAATCCGATATCCACTAGGGGGGCAAAAAGCCCAACTGACTTTGCTTACAACACTATAATATGTAATGTACTAATGTACTAATATATGTAATGTCTCAATAATTAGAAAGTAAACATCACCAAATGGTAGCAGTGACAAAGGATCCCGAAATCAAAACTTTGAAACTTTCCACTAATTTTTCAAGTAACTGTCACTGTACTGCTGATATTTGCAAAAGATAAGAGTATTACCTCAACAATTTCTGTAAGTATAACTGTATATTAAGTCTAATCAGGATGGGCAGGTTACCGTGTCATCACACCCCTGGTCTCAGGTCTGTGTGTCTCATGCCAGAATGGATCTGAGCAAAGTCCATATCAGGGAAGGATGACCTGTAAATACGGTTTGCAGGAGGATCTGTTTCTGTGCCTGTAGGATAATTATCATCCATCCAGTATCAATACTGCTTATCCAAGTCAGGGTACAATTGTAAGTCTGGTACTTGAGATGTTCTTGTTATTGAACAAGAAATGTCCCAATTAAAGTAATGACCTAAGTGGTTTGAGTTGAGATGAGTGCTGTCCAACAGTGACTCAACACATCGACTGAAGCACTGACGAGTACAGAAAACAAATCCCTTCTCGGAGAGAAATCTTTTGTTTAATTTTCTTTTGAAAGCCCTAAATAAACAAGTTAGGCAATAGTCATATTTATCATGTTTGCCACATCATCAATTCCATAAAAACAAACATTTTCTACAGTCTTATTTTTAAGTATTATTTTGAATTTACAGTAGTTCAGTCAGATCGATGTTTACATTTAGGAATACAGAGGCATGATTGGTTTGCATGCATAATAAAGCATGTCTGTATACAAGCACACACACAAATGCTCACACATGCACGAAATGTGGCTGCCATATCTTTTCTATTCTCCAACAAAAACAAATAACACTGTTCTGCACAGTGCATGTGTGTGTATGTGTGTATGTGTGTGTGTGTGTGTGTGTGTGTGTGTGTGTGTATGCATGCAAGAGCCTGGACTCTCCAGTGTGAGGTAGGTCAATATGGCTAACACATGCAGTCTGAAAGAATGTTCATGCCTTGGAACATGAAGACCAGATACACAAAATCACTCATGGTGTCCATATTATCTATGTGTTTTGTGTGTGTGTGTGTGTGTGTGTGTGTGTGTGTGTGTGTGTTTGTGTATGTGTGTGGTCCTGGAATTTTCAACCACCAGCAGATGCGAGGGTGACCACCACAGGGGTGGTGGATGTTATTTCCATCTTGTGTGTGTGTGTGTGTGTGTGCACGCGCGTGTCTATGAATGTGTGTATATATGTATGTATGAGAGAGAGAGACAACTACAAGGGTGGCAGAGGTTGAGACTGGAAGCCTACACGGACCACCACTGAACTCTGAAATTTCTCTCTCTCTCTCTCACACACACACACACACACACACACACACACACACACTTGCTGTTCAGACATTTTGGCCACCATTGGGTAGTTCAACATTGTTTTAACCAAGAGAAGGCACCACACACAGGCTGAAGGTTATGTGATGTGTTAGACATACCACCTGGCCATCTGAACTGACTGTGACCTGCTACAACCAATATTACTGTTATTGGTAGTACTGTTGAAGTACTGATGTACACAGGGATACATACATACATACATACATACATATACAGCGACAAATAAAGTATATCCCTCTATACCTCAAATATCATAAGCAGACAGATTTACTGTATGTTAAGAGTTCACCAAATGACTGGAAAAGATTTGTACATAATCATTGCAGATCAACAAATACCTCCTAAAACACTCACTGTACTATAATCTCAACAAACACATTTTAAATCAATTATTGTTGTCATACTTACTTATTGAACACAAAAAACTTCTGTATTTAAAGTTGTTGTTTTTTTTACTGTTTACTGTTTCTTTGTCAGTTTTTCTTGTTAGTTTGTTTGTAGTATATGGGTTTTGACGCCCACTCAACAGAATTTCCATCAGCAAAAGGAACATAACTCAAAATAAATATGATTAAATAAAACAGACAGGGGCAGACTCCCATATTTCCACATTTCATTCAATGTTCTGCACTGTAGCTGGTGAAGACAACGCCCTGCACCGCAGAATGGAACCCTTCTTGCCCTGTTAGCGCCCGTCCAGGTGAAAGTGCTCATTATTTCTGGCACCCTGGATTAAAGGTTTTCCACTGGACACAGGCCATTATTGCAGACCAGACAGTGAGCTCAGCCTGAAACCAATGCGGACTTCCAGAGGCAAAAACAGATTTTATTTCATTTATTTAAATTTAAAGGAAATATTTGAAATTGAATTAAAGTCATATTTATTTATTTGGATATTTATTTGAGACGACAACAGAGCATATTTTGTGTTCGGGCTCGCCCACTGTCATGAATATATGGTCAGTCTATTTCGCACTCAATGTTATCAAACCTGCATTAATGAACCAAATCTTGACATTGATTATTTGATCTCCTTATTCTTATTTTGTTAGCCAAATTTACATACATACACAACAACCTTAAAACTATGGAGAACTAAAACCGCATTTGCAAATTGGACTTTGAGGACTGCTTTACCACACCAAAACTACAATAACAGAGTGAGTACTTCCCACCTGCTCCCTGTGTGCTTTGGGAAGAACAAACCTCCTTAACAGGCACCTCACCGTAACCCTCTTCCAGCAGTACGCCTGGATGGGCCTGTGTGAGTTTGAGGTCCAACGCAGCCTAAACCATCAACTCACACACAATGAAAACAAGAATTTGTGAGCTTTGAGTGTTTGGCAGCACTTCTTGTCATTTCAACCCATAACTGTGAAATTGCGTGTACGTGATTGGAGCCGGAGTCGCTGGCTGTGGGGGAGTGTGTTCTCCTGCCAGCATCACTGCCATTACTATTATTCTAACTGTTGGGTGACCTTCTGCACACTTGCATCGTCAAACGTCCCACATCAAGATTACACACATTTGGTTAACATGTTGACAATGAAACAGATTGTAAGATTAGCGGAAGTATGACAGCTGAATTACTTGGAATGAACTCTCTCGGTCACTCGTGAGAGAAAATGGTGATGTTGTTGTCGCTTCAGGTTTGTAATGGCAACAACCAATAATCATTACAAGGAACCTAAGCAACAGGCACCAGCATCCATATGCTTAGAATACAGGCTTCATGTAGACGTGTATGAATGCATATGCAGCTGTTGAGGAAATGTAATTAATGCACCAAAATATTTATTTCTCCTACTTTTAAAAGGTCAGTATTGCTGAAATCCCCACAGGTCACATAACCTCTACAATACATTTTGGTGCAGCAAGTAGTAGTAGTAGTAGATGATGTTAACCTAGCAAATGGTAGCACATACCTCTGTCTGTCCTCAAACACACTATGATTTATTTTTCCAGACTGCTGAGTGCAGACGGTCTTTAATGAGCTGTTGAATGCCACAGTGTCTTGGTCACAAACAGACACCGGAGTAAATTCCAGCATGACTTTATATTCACAACAACTGGAGAGAACCGCTTTATGACAACGTTTACGACAAAGTGTTGTTCTAAAGTCAGACTAATTAATTTAAAGAACACAAAACAAACTCTTTGACTTCAATACCTTTCATAACTTGTTTTTGGATGGAACCTACAACCCAAGTACCTCTTTCACTACTTATCAAAAGCCTTCCTGCACCACCTAGTGGTGAAATAGCAGATGTACGCACAGATACCTGAGGATGCTGAATTCTAACTTAACTTTAAACAGTAATTTAATAACACACACGAACATGCAGTTATCATACACAATATTTTCTATTTCTAAGCTTTTACAGACCTGAGTGTTGTCTTGTTTTTCACATTTTCAAGTTATTTGACACTTTCTATTAGAGGGCCTAACAACTGGATAATATATTCACTGGCTTTCGTTCAACAATTGAAAAGCTGTTGTTCTCACTGGCAGTGAGTTGTGCAGAATGCAAAGGGCCTTTCTGCGCAGCGCTGTGTTTAAATGGTTGCTTGAATAGGTCCAGTGTCAGCACAGTTCTTCCAGGAAGTGCTGACTAAATGAGAGTGCGTGGGCTGAATCACAGGCCTGACAAGAGGCACTAAAAGGACAGATTCCTAATGAAAGGAAACCTGGCTAAAATAAAGGCTCCTACCTCTCATTCTGAGCCAAGTCCCATTCCAAACAAACACGTGATTCGTCCCTGATGGGAATCCAAAACCCAAGACTGCACATGCATTTATCAGACATTTTAATTCCACTAACAGGATGGAATATTGGTGAAAGAGCCTGCACTTTCAGCTACGACAAAATTACTAATTTTATCTACTGTTCATATCTCAGCCATGGAATGACACAGGATGCTTTTGTGGAAAAACACAAAAAATATGAGCAACTGACCATATCACAGCAAAGGATGGACATGACTCTCTTAATCTTCCAGATGTTCAAAAGATGTGTCTTCAAAGTTGAAAACCTCCAGCTGTAATTTTTAGTCTATGGCTGATCTGTAATTTGTGTTGCCTGCGCAACAGAAACACACATAATGTAACAAATAATCTTAGTGTCTGCTGCTTAATGTAAGGCTTATTAGTGGCACTGACTGAGACCGATTGTTTTTCAATAGTAGTCAAAGTTATATTCATAGGCTCGAGTACTGTCAAGTCAGTACCAGTCATACTTTTAAGCTACAGGCCTATAAAAACAAGAATTTTAGAATCATGCTCACACACAACCTCTTCACACACACGGTTTCTTTTATTTGCTAATGTCTACATTCAAGTGTTTGGTAACAATATTTTTTGATCATATTGATAAGTATAATATAAAAGGGGTTAAAAAATAAAAAATCCTCCATTTGACGATCAGTCATTCTGGCTGTTCCGTATAAGATGTTCAGCCTGCAGAAAACAAAAGCCCAGCATGTCAACATGATTGAACCAGGAGTATTCTGCAGAGTTAAAAGCTTTGATCTGATATTAGAGGATCTACCAGAAAGTCAACAGGATCGTCTGGTTTGAACTCGCAGCAGTCCAGCATGGCCTGAGTGAGGGGGGGCATGACGTACTTCATGAGGTAGTTCCTCAGGGGAAAAGCACGAACTTCAAGCAGCTCCAATTCCTGTTTCTTGACCTCGGCCAAATTCTTTTTCTAAACAAATAATACATTTTACTCTTAACCAACCAGCCAGTCCAAATGAGACATTATTACATACAATGTGGAGATTTGTATTATGTTTTAAACATTATGTTAACTTACCCATTCCTGAAACTGTGTAGTCATCTCAGCCAGCGTAGCCTCTTTCATTTGCTTCTTCTGTAGAGCCTCCATAAGCAGTTGCTGCTGCCTTTCATCTTCTATCTTTCTGGCCTTCTCCTCCATTTCCTCTGGACTCAGACCGTAGTTCTTTGGACATCCCACTATCTCAATGATCTTGTCCATAACATCTTTGTACTCTGGATCGTCCGTATTAACCTCTGGAGAGGGACAAGGCATACTTACAACAATGCATGTGTGCCTGTTTTCCTACGTGGAAGCTTTACTGTTATCTTGTCATCAAGATAACAGTATAGCGTTTTTGTTGGATCTGTTATCTTATGATGAAGTTGTCCAATTCTGCAGGGTTATCTCACTGGCAGAATTTTGTAATATTTCTGTGTGTTCAAACTACTCTTTTTTGCACGACATTTACAACGTAGGTTTGAGATGAATACCAATGTGTTCCGGGTGAATCTCAAGCTCATCAAAGTACTCCAGCAACGTTTCTTCTGTGGCCATGATGGCTCTGAATCTCTCCAGACGAGACAAAAATTCTTCCTCTGTGTAGTTCTTTTTCTCTGCTTCAGCCTGTGGGAGCGCTCGTGCCCTTTGTGACAGAAAGTCATCTGATGCATTGAGGGCAAAAACGTATTCTGCAAAGCATAAAATAGGAACAATAATGAGGTTCCTTCACTTTGATCGATAGTGGAAAGCAAAGATGGAGGTGGATAATTCAACAAAACCTGGAGTGATCTTCTTCATGAAAGTGGGTGTTTTAGACCTTGAATCCTGGTCCTCTGTTTCTTCTTCTGTATAACAGAGACATGAAATGCACCTCAAGATATAATTTAAAGTAATACACTAACAAAACAAATGTCTGCAACTCACCGGAGAAAATCAGCTTAGCCATTTCACTCGTTTTAGGGAAACCATCGAGAATGAACCCCTGGTTCTTACAACGGGGTGAATTCAGCTTTTCTTGTATAAATTCTGCAACTAGCTGGTCAGCAAGTCGACCTATTGGAACAAAACACAGGCTTAAAGACATATGGAGAAGATAAATAACTGTCACACACCTGGATAATACCATTACCTATGCCAATAATTCAAACACAGATATGTCACACAATATAATAAAGCTACAGGGATAAAATGAATGCAATTTTGTGATATGACTGAAAAGAAAATCTCTGGCTCAAGTGTATGCAATTATTTAACGAGAAAACAACCTCTCACGCAGACAGTAAATAAACATGTCACTCCCAGTTTCCATACACAGAGTACATATTTGTACTTGTAAGCTGTGTTACTCAGTGCTTTAGAAGACTAATTCAAGTAAAGCGCAAACCTCTGTCGACAAATACCAAGTCTGTATTTTTAATAAACCAAAAGAAATGTACATATGTATCATTTGCTTTGCCACAATAGTAGCTATTTCTAGTATAAACAGACATTAATCCTTAAGCCTTATTTACATCTGACCTTTTTTCTTTTTGATTTTGCGAATATTTTCCAGCAGTTCCTGTGCAGCTGCTACGTCGTCTTCACTCATGTCTTCAGGGGGAGATTCATTAATCTCGCTCTGCAACGTCCAGGCATACAGAGTTATTGCACCTCATCTCCACAA
This sequence comes from Brotula barbata, assembly GCA_900303265.1. Lineage (NCBI taxonomy): Eukaryota > Metazoa > Chordata > Actinopteri > Ophidiiformes > Ophidiidae > Brotula > Brotula barbata. The sequence continues at coordinate 33,477 of OMNV01008260.1, read as the reverse complement.
GAGGGCGGTAAATTTTAATTTTCCTTTATCCTATAAGAAAGGTGTTGCTTCCACTGACCAGCTGTGTGATCTTGTCTTCAATGACCTGATCAAGTTTGATGTGATGTATCTGATAATGGCGGCTGAGCTTCTCTGAAACAGTGGTTTTACCCACAGCTGGCGGCCCAGACATGCAGATTTTTATTGCCTACAAAAATGAATAAATATAATACAATCATTGTGATCTTTACATTTTAATGAACGATGTAAGAGATATACATCAGAGTTGAAGTGTTTGTAGTTCACAGTTGAAATGCATAGATTAAGGGTTGACTGATAAGTTTTGAGCCGATGATACAGATGTGAAGAGATGTGTTATTTATTTATATTTTTAAGCAGGTCGGCTGCATTCATTTTCACTTGTTATTCATCATAAAACACATTTATCTGGAACCCTTTGGCCTCATCATATGATAATTATGACATTCTGGGCTCAGATCCTACCAATCAATCCTCGCTCCAAATATACAAACAAATAAGACTTGAAGCTTCAAAACATGGACAGATAGGAATGGATGAAAGTAATATAAATGAGTTGATAAATCTGTTAAAATATCCAAACATAGTAGATGTGTAAAACAGTCAGATGTGCTGTGTCAAGTGTCTATTACATTCTGGCATTCTATCCCATGGTTTAAGAGCTTGAACACTCACCAGTAGCTGTCTGGTCTCTTGGTATTCTTCCACCATCCTCTCCATATTTTCAACCATCCCTTGTTCAGACACCCAACGGATTTGGAAGTTGTCTTTCAAAAACGGTGACTCCATGCGGAGGCTGATCCTCAGGTATTCCACCTCCTCTGGCTGAAATGACAAAGACACAAACTTGGGCAACCGCTACTGTGTGTTGCTTCTGTGCAGGGCTGTAAATGACATATTTATGCTGTATTTTTGACTCTGGATTGGATTTTCACAGTTAAAATGATCTTATTAAGCTATATAGACTTTTAACTGCACCTGCAAAATCTTCATGTCGATGGATTCTTGCTCTGTTAGATTTTCAATTTTTCCTGGCCCGAGTATTTTGCTTATCATCTAAAGGATAAAAATCAGGTATTTTAAAGAGCATTTTTACAACAGAGAAAGAATAGATGACTTAAGGGAGGGTTGACATGCAGCATAGGTCTTAGATAACAGGACCATGACATTACACAGTGATCATTTCTTAAAAGTGCCGGTGGATCTACCTTCACAATATCCTCCAACGTGTTCTTGGAATCATCAACAGCAAGGGAGTATTTTGATTTAGGCTTGAGTTCAATGATGTTATGGATCGCTCTGTGAAGGAGACACGGTTACTTCAGCCTTACGCCAACGATTCAGTAAACAAATGCGATATCTGGAAGCAAAGTAAATGAAGATCACCCTGCAAGGTCATCAACATGAATCGTGGGAATAAAATTTGTGCCGTCTCCACAAACAGGAACTCTTGGAAGCTGCACTAACCACGAGATCTAGAAAATACAAAACAATCAGTGTATATGGATACGTATAAATCACAGCATAGCATGTCACACGGATACATATTTTGTTCACGTCTACCTTGAAAAAGCTGTGAAAGAGGCCCTCTTCCTTTCCATACTGGTGACCTGCAGCTACAACATACCCAACAAGATTGGACTTTTTCTGTAAAGTTAAAAAAAAATGGATCAAAGGTTTAAAAGAGCCAATGGAGGCTGACTACACACAGATTATGAAATAAAGTCTGACATGTTTTCACTTTTTTGTTAGAATACATATTTAAGATAGTTTATTTGTTGTCCTCACTAGACAAATGTAATGACGTTTACTCACATTTTTCCCCAGTTTGATCACCAGTTTCTCCAGTTTGATGTGGTTTTTGAAGTGTGGATGTGGCCTTCTCCTCCTGTGGTCTTCCTCTGTCAGCGCTTCCTCTTCATCATCCTGAGAACGGATATCAGAATCACATTAGTTATGCTTTAACCACAGTACAAACCAACAGGACAAACCAACAGTACACAGGTGCCTGAGTCCTCCCCAGCCTCACCGGATCCTGTGGCTTGGTCATGGCCCAGGTCATCACAGTGGAGATCAGGATGAATATTTTCTGGCTTGCAAAGGTTTCCATCTTGGTATGAAGCACTGATGAAAGAAAGGTGACTCACGCCATTCATGGTGTGGAGTAATGAATCTCTTAACATTTAAACTGCAGAATGATTACAAGTACATTTTGACTCTGTTACCTGTAAGTGCCCATGTTGCCTCATCAATAAGCTTTTCAACAAGCTCCGGCTTTGCAGGTTCTGAGATGTTGTACAGCACAACATCACACTCCAGCAGGCACTTAAGAAGCTTCTCACGATTTGGAGACTGCCAAAATCATTTGTAACCTGTTAGACATCATACTCTGAGATAGCACTTTACTTCTACAAAGTATCCAGAGAGTCACCACAATGCAACAGGACAACTTCATGGCTGGTTGTAAGGCTTAGTCCACCAAACAGTTTAGTATTATATAGTGTCAGTAGAACTCTATCTGACACAAAGTTTTAACTAACCATATATTCTTGTAATACGAAGCTCGTCTCCCCTTTTTCAGAGGTAGAAGTCACGGTTCCAACGATTTGGAAAGCAGGGCCTTGTCGATTTGTCACGTCCTCTGACTCCTCATCGAGCTCACCCGGTACGCATGTTGATAAAAACTGTGAAATCGGTTAATTTAGTTATATGAAAGCTTCAGTCACGTTTTCACATAAAGAGTATAATTAATATATACTACTTTACTTTACCTTTGCGATATGTCTGGAAGAATATTTATCAACATCGTTAATGAAAACACGCCTGGGACTACTTCGTTCCGTTTTATCTCCCATTTTGTGACGGCAATAGAAAACAATTAGAGCCCTACAAAGCGATGTCTAATATATTTTATGTTTACGTCAGTTATACGCTATTCCCGCACTGCGAGGAGTTTCGAAGGACTTTCTGGCCGGGACCACGTGACTAGCGAAGAAAGTCGAACGCCACAGCCGAACATGTTTTCGTATTTCAGAGCGTGACGTCTACTGTCCCCGTTTTTGTTTTTGTTTTGTTTTTTGACGTCTAAACCCAGACGGACACATTTTGGTTTTCTACATATATGTAAATCCATATTAAAATTCGAAGACTCCAACAACTCTGGATCAGTATTTCTTCATTTCGTTCTTCGTTAGTCATGTGGTCTCTGCCAGAATGTCCGTGATGCTCTCGTGTTCACAACTTCCGTGTTGTGGTTTGGCGTTGCTGTGGACTCGCTGCGGTTACTAAGACCCCGCCGAAACAGTAGTTTCACTGTCCCACCAACACTTGTTGGGTTTCAGGCATGCGAAACACTAACACCATATTGTGTTTTCTGATTTTTTCATTTATTTAAATAGATTAGTATTCCAATTAAAAATATATAAGCGCTTGCTGCTGTTTACTAGATTTATCTTCTTGATGTTGCTTGCTGACCTATGAACTACAACAAGCCAACTTAAATTTCTCGAAAATGTTCACAGATGTACATACCAGTACTGAATAATTAGGCATGTGTGTGCGTGAGTGTATATTTCTGAGAAAAAATGTTTTCACTCAAACGAAGATTCCAAATGTACACACATATGGCAGGAACACAAAATACAGAGGGATAAAACACAATTTATATAAAATATAATAACTACATTACAAGGAGTTCTTCGGGTATCCTTCCCCAGATCTCTGCATCCACAGAAACCCTCAACCTTATGGTTTGGTTTTTCATCTGACGTGTACAGTCAGTATGGTTACCTAATATAAACAGATGGTTGCCTTTCCAAATGATCAATTGTCCATTATGAATAGTGGATTGATTTTTTCCAGATTGTCCACAGTATATACTATTCATTAAAAAATATGATACAGTCAATATTTAGTGTACATTTAGGACTCAAAATGTAAATGAATACTTGTATTCCTTGCAGCATTTATAACATTTTTATGACAATAGTGTGCAACAATACTATACTTACTATACTAATATACTAAATATTATAAAAGTGGATACCAGTTGTTCACCACCCATAAAGATCACTGTCATATCATTTTATTTAAATTAACAAATCACAAATACACAAATGCCTGGTTACACCAAATACATTTTTTCGTCTTTAGTTTTTATGGTGTTGGTGTCACTTTAATATCTATATACATTTGCAGTAATTCTCTTGTATGGACGACTGCCAGTGTGACACCCCTGAGAAACACAGAAACACACACACACACACACACACCTCTGTGGCAGAACAATAGAGCGCTGACATGGAAACTTTCAAGTCACCCCATGTATTTATAGAGCTGACATTATCTGACAAACCACTAGCAGTGTTTGTTGCGCACTTAACACTCAGTAAAACACATATCATGATATATTCAAGCACAGTGATAATGAATGAAGTTTCCTAGAAAGGTGTAGCTGTTTATACCCATTTATAGTTACCCTCTAAATTTAAATGACACAGTTAAGGGTAACTTTTTTGGAATGGCAGGACTTTTTTTCTAATGATGTAACTGACCATTTGTATTCATTTAATTTGAGAATTTCATCTTAGCTGCCAAAAGCTGCTTTGTGTGAGACCCTGTCTGAATCCTGGTTTATTATATCGCAGTAAATCTTGCACACCTCTCCTCCCTCTCTCTCTCTGCCCCCTCTCTCTCTTTCTTGTATGATTTACAATTACAAAATAACAGTTGAAGTGAGAACATTTTAATTGTTCTGATTAACATGTCATGTCAGTCTGTCCAACAGTGCTGTGCCAGCAGCTGTTTACAGCTGGCATGTGCTACATTGAACAGCTCTTGGTGCCAAGGAGAGTGCAGCACTGTTTTCACATCGACCTCTCTGCAGACACTAAGTTTTCAAATTGTGATCATTTGCTTTGGGAAAAAGATAGCAGCTAACTTATGGTCATTAGAAAATCACTAAATGAGATGACAAGCAACTTATTACAAACTCACATTTGTTGATGTCTGAAACCACAGACATGGGGGAAACTTGTAAACTTGATGCATAGATGGTCGACTTTGAGTGCAGAACTTTTTGCTTAATTATTCTTAAGAAATAGCGCTTCAGTCAACAACACAGATTTTGATCGGGCCAGTTATTTTCTTTTTGGAAATATAATTATTAATATGAAATAATTCTGATTGATTTTCGATTTTTTTCTGATTTTTACCTATTTTTATATCATAAATTTAATTGAAATTTGCAGTCATTGTTTTCTTATGGAGTTGGTGAGAATGTGCAAAATGCACCAGCATTATTTTATCCTGTAGTTCACAGACTTTGTGTTCTTTATCTCCAAAAACACATGCTGTGTGTACTATAGTGTGAATTGTACGCAACCTGTTAAGGTCAGACTGTTCAAAAGCAATTGTTCCTAATAGCAGCTGCTCTGTGTGTGTGTGTGTGTGTGTGTGTGTGTGTGTGTGTATGCTGTGTGTTGAGAGGGAGGGTGGTCTGAGAGGGCAGCTGTCCAACAGACAGACACAGACAAACCCTATACTTCCTACGTGCCCTTATATGGATGAATGGCCCTCAAAACCATCACCCAATCGAGACATCTGCTGATCCTGATAAACGCCGACACTTGGTGATTAGAACAGTTGGCAAAACACAGAACCTTTCCTCACCTGAAAATTACCAATCTGCTTCCTAGATGTGCGACAACTGTCTCTCACTTTAGTCTTCCGTGTATAAATGCTACCAAACCTGGTACAGTATGTGAATGACTGACAGTAGTGAAAGCATCACTAAAATAATATTTTTAATATATGACACTGGGTTGGTCTGTTTAATATTGAGGCTGTGTTATTAATATCATATTATCCAATGATCTGAAGATTGTGGCCAGGAGGAGCTGTGGCCTTTGCTGACTTTTGATGCAGACTATTAGAGGACGAGTGACATCCTGAAAGGTTGTGTTCAGATACTATCTCGGCTGCTGCTGTTGCTGCTGCTGCTGTGAAAATGTCTATATATAGGCGCATCACTGTGTGCAGTAGAACAACATTGAGTTCATTTGTCCACACATAATCCACATGTGGCACATCCAACTGTTTGTCACATGCTTATGCTATCTTTTGCTCGGAGTTACCATCCTAAATAATATCTTCTTACTGAGCAGATCATACAAATTTTATGGTTAACGAAACTCACTGAATCCATTATATTGACATCTTTCTTGTCAAATTCAACCGTTTGTAAAACATGTGTATGTGAATATCTGAAAGGAATTCAGTTATATCTGTTATTTGTTATGTAAAAACTAAGAATAGAAATAAACAAGTAGGTTAGTAGCGTCTCTCTCTGAGGAACCTTACACTGCATAGCTACAAATGGAGATGAAAGTGGTGGTGGTGGTGGTGTGTGTGATGAGGGAGAGGGGGGTGTATTTACATTCTTATTACACTCCCAGTCTATGACTCCATTTAGAAAAAAGAGCCCAGTGGTCTGATAGATCCAGGACGGAGGCACTGGGGGGGGACTGCGATGTGACGAATAAGGAGCCTGAGCTGCAGATTAGTCGGCCCTGGAACATGTCAGGAACCATTTCCCTAAAAGGAGAGAGCGGAGCCAATCAGGGTCCAGAACAGGCCCCGTCGTTCCCAGCACAGGCCGTCTGTGGGATCTGTCGTCTGGTGGAGGTTTGAGCCTTAACTCCTGAATCCCTCCCACCCCTCTTACACTATTACCTCTTGTAGCCTCTCAGCTGTCGGGTATGCCCCCCGCGCCCCCCTTTTAGTTTTTACACATGCCATGACGCTGGCAGACTCTCACAGACATTGCGAGGTCCCCTTAGCAGACTCCTAAAGCAGATCACTCAGACCAGCTCTCAGGTTACTAACACACCACATCCCCAGCCCTCTGTTTGAGCTTGGTCATGTTAGCACATCCAGAAAATGAATGACACTCAACACCTGAATGGCCGTGGCTACATATTATAAAGTAACATCACAATTATTTCTTCATATTTGTTGGAGGGATGTGGTTTGAGCACAAAGTAGGACTCAAAAGCCTCTCATCATATATCACCTTCATTTCAGTCTCATCTTCATATACAATTATCTATTACATCTATCATCATGGCAACAGTTCCCAAGATATTCCTGACTCCCCTGTCTCCATCCCTGATCACCATCCAAGGCCCTTCTTTCTCCAAGCCAACATCAGTGGTTTGGTGGGGTCCAGGCCACCCTGACACAAGATCCACTTTACTGAACCATTTTACGAAGCAGCTCTTATTTGGGCTTGTGTGAACTCCTGAGCCCGCCCACCAGCCCCCAGACTCAGGACACTAGCAGGTATTTAAGGACCCCCTCTTGCTCAGGCCCTACGTCCCAGTGGAAGCTCCAGTCTTGTGGTATAACTTGGTGAGTCCTTTTGCGATCTCTTTTCCGGTTTCTGAATGTTGCTTTCTGGATTAGGGAAACAGGGGAAGACTAGACACTAAGGAGCCAAAATATGGACAAATTTCATGTATAATTTAATACGTTTGACCACTGTAGAGTCGCTAAACAAGTAAAGTCAGATTGATCTGCCTCAGTAGTGAATTAAATACAGGGCTACTAATGGATAGATGATTGAATGCTAATTTATTCTCTTAGAAAACTCAGCATAGCAGAGGGTAGAGATGTTGGGGTTGATTGACCGGTCATCATTAAATATGACCTTTACTGTGTAGATGAGGAATGACTCTTAGGGATTAGGATGGAGGTGTGGGTTGCAGCTCTAAACTTCCTCAGGTTGGAGGGAGCCAGACCCAACACTGACAAGACTTCAGAATGGGTTGTAATATTACATTTGACACGTTGAAATAGCTAAATAAGGATGTAAGAGGCTATACCCTATACTAATCAAATTCATTTTGGTGCCTTAGTAGCTATTGGCATGCTCGGATTTGTCCCAAATTTGACTTGAATGAGGAATGACTGAAGAATTAAAAAACTCAATGCAAAATGGGTCCATTCGTTGGGCCTCTTTAACTGTAACTCTCTTCAGCTTTGACGGTCATTTGTGAAGTTGTAGTTAAAGTTGATCAAATGAAATAGTTTCCCCGCCCAGCATATCAAGGTAAACCTTGCAAGGCAAGTTCAAATGAATGGATGCGGTATGTTCTGATTCGTCTTCTATATAACACCATCTACAGGTACAAAAATGGCCTTTGTCAGTGAATTGGTATTTTAAGTCTCAGACTGTGGCTGTGAGAGGAGAGTCTGTATGATGGGAAGATGCTTTTCTTTGGGATGCAAGCTGTGGTCAGAGTGCCTGGAAGGATGGGTGCACATGGTCTGGCTCCAAACAGAGGAGGGCACTATTATGTGGCGACAGCTGAGGAAAGACCCTGGCATTCACTGCCACTTGTCAACAGACACGTTGTCTCAGCTGTTAAGTAGCCCTGGCTTAGCTAGCTGATAGACAGGAGGGGTTGTTTGGTTTGGAGTAGGTGGGGAGTGGGGGGGGCATAATGGAGTGACAAGGGTCCCAAGGCTGAAAATAGGAGAGTGTGATGGGCTCTCTGCTATGTTCCTTTCTTGGCTTTCCAAGTCGTTTTTAGCCTTAGATAGAAAGATTTTCAGTATTGCATTGATGTATTGTTTTTGAATGAAAGTACCTAAAAATTGAAACATAACAAATTCCAAATGTGACCACCCAAAGCAAATAGAAGAAACACTCCTGTGAATCATACAGGAAATTGAATGAACACAAACTAAAATTTAGTTTGTTTCATATTGAAGGCCAGTCCAGAAAAGACCAAACATGTGTGACGACGACGAGACCACCGCCCTTGTGTGCGACAACGGCTCTGGCCTGGTAAAGGCTGGGTTTGCCGGTGATGATGCTCCCCGTGCTGTCTTCCCATCCATTGTTGGACGTCCCCGTCACCAGGTTAGCTACAGGAGTGATGCGTTTGATAAGAATAACAGGCTATGAATTTTATTACTTAGGAGACTTTGCATTAATTTACTGTTTAGTATTGTATTTATCTCAAGCTAATGATGTATGTATGTATCCTTTCAGACATGTGGTCAGTACTTCCTGAGATCCTGATTTGTGTTTGTGTTGTTCTTAGGGTGTGATGGTGGGTATGGGTCAGAAGGACAGCTATGTGGGAGACGAGGCCCAGAGCAAGAGGGGTATCCTGACTCTGAAGTACCCCATCGAGCACGGCATCATCACCAACTGGGACGACATGGAGAAGGTGAGAATCGAGGCCGTGAGGACTCTATTATAGATGATAACGATACAAACACAAGGCAACAACTGCTATCAACTGATGATAGCAAATTAGAGTAACTATGTTCGTGTTGTTGCTGATGATGCTCATTCTGCCCTGGTTTCACAGATCTGGCATCACACTTTCTACAATGAGCTGCGTGTGGCCCCAGAGGAGCACCCTACCCTGCTCACTGAAGCCCCTCTTAACCCTAAAGCCAACAGGGAGAAGATGACCCAGATTATGTTTGAGACCTTCAACGTCCCTGCCATGTATGTGGCCATCCAGGCTGTTCTGTCCCTGTATGCGTCTGGTCGTACCACTGGTGAGTCCCTCAGTTTAGTGAAGATGCACGAAATTTAGCATAACCCCAGGGTACTGCAGGTTACTGGAGCTAATCACAGCAATGATATAATGAAATTACACATTTACAGCGATGTCTGATCTCTATTTTTGTCCATCCTCCTGACAAACTGCATTTTTTTCTGGACAGGTATTGTGCTGGACTCCGGTGATGGTGTGACCCACAATGTGCCCATCTATGAGGGTTATGCTCTGCCCCATGCCATCATGCGTCTGGATCTGGCCGGTCGCGACCTGACTGACTACTTGATGAAGATCCTGACTGAGCGTGGCTACTCCTTCGTCACCACTGGTAAAAATTAAGAACTAAGGCCTTAACTACTCAAACAACAAACAGAGCGTAAAACATTACTGACAGCATTTTAATGGAAGTCATTTATTTACCGTACATGTTTACTTTGGACATGTAATTTTCTGTATAAACCTGGCCAAAGAGATATAATGGTAGCGTCATATTTGTTACAACACAATTTAGCACATAGTTTGGCTCATATTGGAAGGAGTGTAATTAATAAAATGGACGGTTGAGCCCAATATAAATTCAGATTACTTAACTCCTACCACAACAACGCAGATGGGGAGAGAGATTGTCTACTAAGATTATTGCAGTGTGTGTTCAGTGGACTCACTGTGAACTTTCCTTTCCCCTCAGCTGAGCGTGAGATTGTGCGTGACATCAAGGAGAAGCTGTGCTATGTTGCCCTGGACTTTGAGAACGAGATGGCCACCGCCGCCTCCTCCTCATCCCTGGAGAAGAGCTACGAGCTGCCCGATGGTCAAGTCATCACCATCGGCAATGAGCGTTTCCGCTGCCCTGAAACGCTGTTCCAGCCTTCCTTCATTGGTGTGTGTCCCGTCATGACAGCTGACCCAACACTCAGCAGCTAGCAGCTAGGATTACCCTGTCTCAAGGCTACACATTCTACAAGTCTGAGTGATAAGATTTCTAAGTGATTAGGTTTCATGTGATGGCTCTATTGCAATCCCTGTGAGTTCACTACACCTAGTGGTCAAATGGAGGCACACCTTCTTTAGTAAGCTTCAGTGTTTATAAAGGACTATAGATTAGTTTGTTTTTTTATGTTGTGTGCACAAATTAATATCTGCAAAGAGAAGTTCCATTAATAGCTTTTAAGAATTGGTTGATTACTCAATAACAACATGAAACATGGTGCCATTTAGTGCTTTATTTGCAGTCAATATTTTTGGCCGGTACACTGATGGGTAATTACCATAATTCAAAAACACTCTTACATTACAGTTATTTATTTTCGTGTGGTGAATGTATTTCTATCAGCACAGATTTGCTCACTTTACTTCTCCTTCCACCTGCTCAGGTATGGAGTCTGCTGGCATCCACGAGACTGCCTACAACAGCATTATGAAGTGTGACATTGATATCCGTAAAGATCTGTATGCCAACAACGTGCTGTCTGGTGGTACCACCATGTACCCTGGTATTGCTGACCGCATGCAGAAGGAGATCACTGCCCTGGCTCCCAGCACCATGAAGATTAAGGTGATTATTCAGACTGATTCAATGCAGGGCAAAACAGTGACATGAGGGAAGTTCAGGGTCTTTACTCGGTCCTGTCTCTAACCGAAACCTCTGTTTCTCCTCTCCCCTCGCTACAGATCATCGCTCCCCCCGAGAGGAAATACTCCGTCTGGATCGGCGGCTCCATCCTGGCCTCTCTGTCCACCTTCCAGCAGATGTGGATCAGCAAGCAGGAGTATGATGAGGCTGGCCCCTCCATCGTCCACAGGAAGTGCTTCTAAATCTCCAACCAGTACCAAAACCCCACTCCAACTGCACCAGCTTTCCTTCCATCTGTATTTCTACTGTGCCTTTTGCTGTATATACATGTTCTATTGTAATAAATATAGTTGCTTTTAAACTGAGTCGGCCTTTTTAGTCATTTACAGTGATGGTCATGATGAACACCCACATTTATTTTTCCCATTTTGTGATATGGCATTATCAAATCTGACCTATCAAAACAACTGATGGTGTAGCAACAACACATTAAGGGTGATCCCAGCACAAAAAAACTTATTTTATCATGTCTGATCTCAGAAAACAGACTTTTCTTTAGAAGTGACTCAAGCATGGGTAAAGTCTGAAAAATGTGATCCATTATTGCGTGAATGTTGTCGTACCAAGCTCATATTTACTATTCTCCCCAGCTGACTTAAACGCAGCATGTTTCTCCAGCTTTCACTTCCTTGTTACCTGTGACACAGGTGAAACCGATGAGTATAATCAAGCCGCCATCCATTCTTCAGTCATTTGAACAAACAGACATTCCAGATTGTTCTGGCAGCTGAACTGAGCAATTTGTTGGTCTTCAAGCTAACATTTACATCATGAAGGTGACAGATAGTAATTTAATTCGGTTTCATTTACAAGTCCTCCATGGGATAACTGTGAAGAGCCTTGAGAAGAAACCTGAGAGACTGTCCATCAGCGGCGCAAAGATTTTTGGCGTTCCTCTGGAAAATTTACCAAGGCGTTATATTCCTGAATTTGGCCTTGTACCCTGGTGAGTGTTGCAGGATTGGGAATGTAAATATGGCGACCAATCTTGTCTGCTGTCAAGTAATCTGTCAAATTACCATTCTATACTACTAAAATGCTTTAATTCAATTTAATTTAATTCTCTGTTACTTTGTACGACCAGTCAGGGAGGGATTATTTCAAAATATTGCACGTCTCAGCTTTTTGGTAGATGCTTGTTCATTCCTTTTGGAGCGAGTTGGGACTGTGGGCCTGTTCAGAAAACCAGGTGCTCTTCCTCGTATTAAGGCCCTCAGGGTGAGCATCTTACCTCTGTATCATATTTATCTGTGTATCTGCTGAAAATGGATGCCACGTAGTGTTTGAATGTGATATGTGTAAGTTAGATTTGATTTTATCCAGATGTAAATGTCTGGTTTCAGGCCAAGCTGAACCGTGGAGAGGGCTGCCTATCCACAGCTCTCCCCTATGATGTTGCCACTCTCATCAAACAGTTCTGTAGGGAGCTGCCACAGCCCTTGTTTCTGTCTGAGCTCCATGCTGCCTTGCTCAAGGCTCAAGCACTGCCCAGTCTGTCAGAAAGGACTTCGGCCTTGCAGCTGCTGTCATGTTTGCTTCCTGCCAGAAACTCATCCTGTCTGCATTACCTCTTTGATTTCCTCTCCAAAGTCTCCCGGAGGTTTGAGAAATACTCATCACTTGATACAGAGAGCACAAGATTATACATAGTATGTATCTAGAGTAATGCTGTGGCCTGTGGTTGACCTGTGGACCTGATAGGTGGAAGTATACCATAACCGGACAGAGAGGGAGTCAGCGTTTTCTGTGACTATTTTTTTTTTTTTAGAAGAACAAAATGCTAAAATATTCAAACTTGCAGGACAGTCTTACAGAATTATCTGTTTACATCATCATAATATGTCTCTGGTTACGTCTCAGCAACCAATAGTACAATTTCATACTTCTCTTTAACGGCTGTTGACAGATGTGATGAGAACTTGATGACCAGCTCTAACCTTGCCACAGTCTTTGCTCCGTGTCTGCTTCCTCCTCCCAATAAGACAGAGATGTCTGAAGGACGGCTCGAACTTCGAGTTCTTGTGCTACGCACCTTTATAGAGAATCCTCGTTCATTTGGTACTAAACTCACTCACTCACTCACTCATCATGGAGCCTCAAAGAAGGGTATCAGCACGGGCAGGACATTACTGATGTAACAATACTGGCTGCGTTACCCAGGTGTCATTCCTAAGACTGTGATGGAGAGTATGGATTTTCTGATAAATTACCATTTTCGAAAACCTCCACCATTGAAGAAAGGGACTAGAAAAAGACACAGCATACAAGGTAAAATTATGCTAATGTTATTCTGCCATTGTCACATATTAATACAAATGTAAACTTTTACCCCATTAACAGCCTAATTTAATTTAATTGTCTTAAATACTTATAGTGATACGACCCGTGAAGACAATGCCCTGGCATGTTAGCAGGTCAAAGGAGAGGCCTGCAGCCTCTGTGGAGAGCCGTGGGACGACCTCAGCAGAAAAACCGTCCCTCAGGAGGAGCCTGGGACTGGAGAGTTTCCCCAACGTCCTCATGTATCGGACTTGTCTATCGTTCACAGGTGAATATGATGCCACCTAACTGTATTGGATGGCGACCTTTTACTCTAACACTTTACAGAATCTAATGTGGCTTTTAATTACATCATTTATAGATGAAGACGTAAGACCTGCATGTCCTGCAGTCAAAGACACATTCAAGACTCAACATGAAGGATTGAAAAGGTAAATGACGAAAGTAATTCCAAACAATATTGGTTTAGCCACATTTAGGTATCTATCTGAGATGTAAAATCTGCAATCATTCCCTTGGACAAATACTGTATACAGACTCCAATTATAGTTGTATTTATGATAGTTATCAGTGGCTTGATGTTGCATCGCATATCTAATGCATGCTGTCTGGAGTATTTGGTGCTCTGTGTTCCTTTTTGTTTACAGAGACTTGTGGGGCTTTGGCCAAACCCGCAGGTTCAGTAGAGGACAAGAAGCAGGCAGCTCTACTCTCCTCACTGGTGTGGGCAAATTGCATCTGACACCTTGGAGAAGACGTTCTTCACTGTGATGTATGAAGAGGGTGTCATTCTGGTTGATCTGTAACTTTTAGGAAATGGATAAACCAGTTTCTATCTTAAATTATTTCACTCTAATGAGGCAGCATGTTGTCCTTGTGTGTACTTTAAAAAGTCAGATTTTAACCTTATGGATGTTGATCCATTTTATCTATTTATGTGTGATTGTATCCTTTGAAGCTGTTTGACTGGGTTTGCTCTAATTTTTCAGAAAGCAAATATTAAATTCCGTGAGTTCATGGCAGCTGTCAGATATTATACTTTTATTGACATGACTTGGCTGAAATTATATATATTTTATCCGACTTTACATATAGATTTGTTTTTAACAACGCCCACCTTGCTTATTGTAAAAGGAGCCACCAAAAATGAGTCCTAGTTAATCATTTACCCAACGCAGAGACAAATGGATTTGTGGTTTCTTAGCAACTGAATGTGAACCGTCAAGCGAGGATGCTTAGACTCCACTCATAAGGTTGCAGAAGTGATGCTTATAATACAGGAAATTGCCCATTTGTCCTTTCAACATAAACCACGCGACAAATGTTCGACAGAAACAGAATCCTTAAAGTTCATTTTTGCATGTTTGTGTGTGTAAGTGTGTATATGTTACAAAAACGGCGTATACTAAATCAAAGAAAAATTTGTTTGAACCAGATTGAATCAATAATGGGAAGATTGTGTTAAATACTCATTGCTTACATAGAAGGTCGATATAAATATGGGTGTTTTATTTTGAAAATATACAGGAAATACGTGTATTTATTCTTGTCAACTTGATGTGGACTCCCAGTACGCAGGTTCCTCATTTGTGCGGACATGGTAAGGAAAACAGCAGTGTTTTTTTTTATGTTCCACATGAGACTGCTTGATATAAATTCTGTAGTGATGTTTCGTGTAGTCATAGAAGGCATTTACAGGCTTCTCTCATCGCTCTTAATGGTTCTGTTTACCTCTGACGCGCCAACATTTAGTCGGTTTAAATCATCACTTTTTATTAATGTTCCTCTTAATTATTAAATGTCAGTTTTTACCAACACATTGTGTCCTTACTATAAAATTATCATGCTATCGAACAGAATGCAGTCTTGCTCATACGCGCCACAATTACGCTTCCAATCATTCCTCCATTTTGTATTTGTATTATTAATTGTGTTTTTCCTTCAGACGTCAGACATGAGCTCGGCTGTGAGGTTATGGCTGCTCGGCCTCCTGCTGTGCGTGCAGGTCGGCAGGACTCCAGCCCGCAGTCCCCGTACGGCGGACCAAGTCTCCGAGGCCGACATCCAGCGCCTCCTGCACGGCGTGATGGAGCAGCTGGGCATCGCCCGGCCTCGGGTGGAGTATCCGGCACACCAGGCCACCAACATAGTCGGACCGCAGAGCATCCAGGGTATGACGTGACACGGGCCAGAGTAAATAAACAATGACGTCAAAACGTCTGGTTATTATATTCAAAGATCTCAGTCCATTAAACGCTGCTAAATTAATGAGTCCACTTTAAGGCCGTTTAGTGCAGGAAACGGCATTAAAAATGGTTGTGATTAAAACAATAAAATAAAATTGCTATGATTTCATTACAGTAACATGCATTTCCCCATTATGCATCCTGATATATTTGTAAATTTTAAATAAAACTCCAGCGTTTATGAAGCCGGACCCACCTGGTGGTTACGTCATAATTTAAGAGGATAACTGTAAGAGTGAACTTTGACAGGATGGAGGAGGAAGCCACATTCTATAGTTCGATTCTTTTAAACACTGAAAAGAAACACTGGAAATGTAGTATGTTTTAAGCCAAACAGTTCAGCGTGATTCTAAAGGACTCTGGGTAAATTTAATGTGCATGTCGTTTTGCATTACTAATGCATTACAAATTGTAACGACTAAGCCTGACACTCTGGGTATCCTTGGAGTTTTATTTTAAATCTAGTGAAATGGCCAAAGTTTCCAGTGTTTATGAATGCACAGCATAATTGTATAATGATTTTGCAAGCATGCTACTGTTTATACATACTGTAACACTATTTTAACGGCCACAAGACATATCAACATTAGACCCGTGTCACTGTTGACAGATGTGTGATGATGTTGGTCCTCTACGCTTCCCCCGCCCCACCCCCATCCAGAAAGTGCATTAAGGGCGTACAAACTGCTATGAACAGCAATCCTTTTGGGTTTATACAAGATCCTGTGACATGGGAAATAGTTACTTTTATTAAATCTTAATTAATTAATTCGAATTTAAATTCCTGATATTCCTGATATATACTCCTGTCTATTTTGTAATCAATAATTCTGTTTGTATAACCTCTGCTGTGCTGTGGAGGTCATGGAATTATTTGATACTACTCATTTTCTCCACAAGGTGGTGCTCATGAGGGCCTGCAGCACTTGGGCCCCTATGGAAACATCCCTAACATTGTGGCTGAGCTGACGGGAGACAATGTTCCCAAAGACTTCAGTGATGACCATGGCTATCCAGACCCTCCAAACCCATGTCCCCTAGGGAAAACAGGTGAATCTTTCCATTCTAAACATAATTTTGTTTGAATAAGAACTGTCAATCCAGCAAATTTTACCGAAACCGTTCCTCACTTACATCCAGTTTGAAGTGAAGCAGCAAGTGTTGTTGTTGATGAAGTTATTTAATTTTTATTGACCAAAAAATGATTCAGGGCATTTATTTGTGAATAGTCAGTATAGTGATGTATTGGTTGTTACTGCTCCTGGGTTATACACAGAAACACCTGATGAAGGGTTAACATGATGTGTTCGCCTCTCTGTCTGCATTTT
The DNA here is from genome assembly GCA_900303265.1 of Brotula barbata. Classification (NCBI taxonomy): domain Eukaryota; kingdom Metazoa; phylum Chordata; class Actinopteri; order Ophidiiformes; family Ophidiidae; genus Brotula; species Brotula barbata. The sequence goes on along the minus strand of OMNV01008260.1, from coordinate 16,391 downwards.
TATTTACAGCAGCAGATGGGTGTTTGGAAAACGCTCCTGACACAGCAGAGTTCAGCAGAGATTTCCAAAAACACCAGCACCTCTTTGACCCAGAGCATGACTATCCAGCCCTGGCAAAGTGGGTGAGTACAAAGAAAACATACGTTCTCCTGCCTAAAAGGTACACAGGTTCTAATGTTTTTGTAAAATGCCCTGACACATTTCCTCTTGTCTGCTCTGGCTGGTTTGGGCTGCTTTGGCAAATAACAATGTGAACTCAAAGCATTTGACTGCTCCGTGATAAAATGAAGACAGGACTTCTGCCATTTGAAATGATCAAACAAAGCTTGTTTGTCATTTGCATGGTTCTGTCCCTCCAAATTGAGGCATAATATATTTTGGTAGATTTAGCCCAAAGAAGTCCTGAATGAGTGTTTTTATTCACTGCAAAGGCATTCAGGCAATTTGTTGACTGTAATTTATGAACAAAGGGTCTGGCTGTAAAACAATGGATACATGATTTTGTGTCTCAACTGCTTTTTTTTAACATTTCCCTTCAGAACAAGGAGCTTTTGTACCAAAAACTGAAGGGAGGACCGAAACGAAGAAAAAGGGTATAGTGTTTCATGGTTGTCTTTTCCTTTTTCTTTGTCGGCTTATGTCTGAGAAACCACATCACCAGAATTGACATTTCCCCCTGAAGGAACTAATGTACTCTTAAACTCCTTTTGGATATAAAGTCAAATGATCAAGTTAAGGATTTCACTTTTGGAAAACACTTGACTCACCTTGGCACGTTTGACTTAAATTTGAACATTGCCGGCAGGTTGGAGTTTGCTTTGACGTGACATGTTTACTAATATTTTTGTCTGCCTGCCTACAGAACGTCAACCCCTATTTAATGGGCCAGAGGCTCGACAATGTGGTTGCCAAGAAATCTGTTCCCCACTTCTCTGAGGAAGAGCAGGAAGAGGCACCAACCATCTCTGCTGTCCAAAAATCCACACCCTAAGCTCTACTCTTGTGTTGTAGTGTAAATACACCGTTAATCACCCTACATTTAAACATTTGTTCTTAGTTTCCAGCAATTAAACTGGCATTTATGTTGTGCAAGAGAATGAAAATTGTGGAAATGGAAACAGCTCTGATCTATATCTGTATTGATTAGAGCAATACAGATCTAAAATGAGTTTGAACATCTCTTAGTTTACATATTCTTTACTTTGACCATGGCTTTAATTATTTGACCCAAAATGTTAAAATGCAGAGTGTGAAATAATTGACAGTATACAGCAGGTTTACCTGTTTCAGATTACTACTACTACTACTACTACTAATAATACATTGTATAGAGCAGTGTTAAATCAGAAGCAGCTTACTTCCCACTGTACAGAGATTGATGTACAATTTACCGTATGAGGTTTGATTTTTGTATGTCCTTGTATGGTAATTTGTGTGTACCACCCCTCATTATTTATCTTATGAATATAAAGCTTTGCCTCATTGTTAGCTTTGTCACAGGTTAATTCAGTGATTGTAGACTACTTAACTGTAGCATGGCACATAGAGCTTATCCTCTCCACTCAGCATTATGAAAAACTGACATGGGTCACTTCAGCTTGCAAAAATGTTTGTGTTCTGCTTTTATTTAGCAAATGTCAAATAAAGGTTTTATCTGCATTGACAACAGTGGGAGATTTTTTTTCCCCCCAGACAGATAAAATGAGGCTTCGGGTTTGGAGGGGGGGGCGTGTTCTGTAGAAGCGTTAAACGTAAGACATTTGAGAAAATCCCCAACTGAGTCATTCACAAAGCCACTACAGAGGATTCAGGACGTGTGGAACATTACTCATCTTAAAGAACTCACGCTGTAAATTGTCGGGACGTTTTCTTGAGAAGTTTGTGCCCCGAGAAGGTAACACGAGTTTGACTATTTGTTTTTGAGTATTTGTTCAGAAAAAAAATACAAAATAAAATCTTAAAAAATGGATGGTGCGTAATGCGCGCGTAAAAGCTGTGCGTGAAATTCGCCCCATCTATAAGTATCCATTACTAACAAGTGTTTTGTTTTGTGTTAAAAGGATGACGACACCATGGGTGCTGACCTTTGGGGCAGTGCTGGTCCTGCTGCGTAGTCCGGTGAGATGCTCCGCTGTTGGGACATTTCAAGGCACTTTCCCACATCCATACAAATACAACCCAAATGAATCTGAAAGGTCGCAACAAACCCCCATCATTGGATTAATACCTCGCGGGATGGGGCCCGTGACTGCAACAGACGAAGTCCTGGAGTCCAGCCAGGAAGCCCTGCACGTCACGGAGCGTCGGTACCTGAAGCTCGACTGGTGCAAGACGCAGCCGCTCAAGCAGACCATCTACGAGGAGGGCTGCCTGAGCCGCACCATCATCAACCGTTTCTGCTACGGCCAGTGCAACTCCTTCTACATCCCGCGCCATATTTACCGGGAGGACAGCGCTTTCCAGTCCTGCTCCACATGCAAACCCAAAACCTTCACCACCGTCACTTACACCCTCATCTGTCCGGGCAAGACGCCCAGCACAAGGAAGAAACGGGTCCAGCGCGTAAAACAGTGCCGCTGCACAACAATAGATACTGATTAGACACACCGATGCCATCTTTATGTATTTGTGCAAAAGGGAAAGCGGAATTGTGCATTGCAATTGTATTTTGCGTAAAGGACACGAGTGAAAATAGCACATAAGAAGGTGGCAATCCTGAATACCTGAATCTAGATAAGACCAAATTTGGCCACGTTCTTAATATAACGGTGAGAAGAGGATTCAGCTCTTTTGCTTAAAAACACTGTTCTGTCAAAGATGGCTTACATGAAAAAAAAAAAAATCAGAATGGTTAAAAATATGATTTCGTCAGTTGTCATTAGTTTTGTAAGATTTTTTTTCGATGCAGGAGCTTTGTTAAAGGTTCATTTAAGGGAACTGGTGACCCTGACGGCACAAAGAGACAAAAGTTTAAGCTATCACAGGACATAATGTCATATTGGTTTCAGAAATCTGGCTGCAGATTTATGATGGAGATGACATGAAAATGGGGGATGTACATAAAAGTATTGTTTCCACTGTGTGGGATGTAAGCTGAAGGCTTTCATTATATAAAATGTTTTAATTAACCTGCACTGTAAAATGCCACTTCATTTTATGACTGTATAATTTGTGTATTGGTGAATTGCTTGTGAATAAAGAGTTTTCAAGCCTACAAGTCATTTTTTTCAGTGATTTTATTTGTTGGGAAAATATGTTGTGGAATATTAGTGCAATATAATAACATATACACAGTTGAAGATATGTGACTTTTACACACTGCACAAAAGTGATTTCATTCTCCACAGTCCACAGTTTCTAAAGTGGGTGACATGTTGGCTTCCTTCTGCCGAAGTCTCTCCTTCTGTTGGAAGAAAAATGAGAATTTCTCACTAATTCAATGAGTGCTGTGCTCTGTTAAAGCAAAATCTACTAGGATACAACAGTAACGCATCGGGGTGTATAAGTACCATGTTGATTTAGTTTGTTTACCAAATGTCAAAGCGGGTCTACTGATCCTTACCAGGCTGTTGGGATTGATGTTTCTGGTCTCCACCTTCTTCTCTTTTGTGATCCTCTTCACTGACAGCTGAGCCTCTTTCAATCTACAAAACAAAAAGCCAAAGTCACCGTGAACCTGGAACATCTGGCATGTGCATTCCAGAAAATCGCTTTATAATGTCAATGAATTTCTGCCTGACACTGATTGAAGCTAAATGAATAAAACCTGACTTTTGAGATTAATCCAGAACAACAAAATCAGACATGAAATAGAAAGGTTATTGTCATCCACAACTAAATCCAAGTGTATTGCTTCAACTGTGTCAGTCACAAGACACTAAACAGAATTTGCAAAAACATTTTAAAAGGTGTCTCTCCCCGCAACATTTTCTCATTTGAAAAAAACAGAAATTCCAAAGGGGGACAGTCGGTTGTCTGTTTTTATGTTTGGATATGACAATATTCTCAGCTCAACATTGGTTTATGTTTTATTCCCTTATCAAAAGTTGTTTTCTTGGGTTAATGCGAAAACAATGTTCGGTTTCTTGAGATAATAAGATAAACACCTGATTTCAGCCTTGAAGATCACTGTCATGACTGTAGGGGAGGATTCAAAACTGACTAAGCAGTGGAGGCATAAATGTTTAGTTTTTGTTTCTCTGTTGAACATAAGAAGTAAGAGGAAATGACCCTTTGTTTCTTGTGATAATGAGTTCACTCATTTATCTTGTTATCACAAGAAAACAACTTTTGTTTTCTTGAGATAACATAAATAAATTAATAAGTGGCATAAATGAACCCGTTATTATTATGACAACAAATTAGCTTTGTTGTCTCGAGATAACAGAATCATTACCGGCTTCTGTAGTTCATAAACTGTGGTGGTTTTACACATATATTTTAATAAGTTGCTTGTGTTTTCGTAAAAACATCAAGGTAGGATATAAACAGTAATAATCAAATACATCCACATATTATGGACAGCTGTCATCTCACACAGTCTTACAGATTACCGTGCATGTTTTTGTTGAGTGAACGTGGTAGTGCATTCAGCATACAGTATGTAATGATAACAGTTACCGTTTTATGATAGTCTAAGACACTTACACCACTTAAAACTAGCCCAGGTTGACATATATAAAGACTTGATGAGACTGAAATGATACTCAGACAGGCTGGTACCTATTGATCTTCATAATCAATGTTCCAGCAAGGAACGCATATAAATGATTGAACGTGGAGGGGTTAACATAAACACAGAGATACAAACACACACGTGTCAGATACCTCTCTTTAGAGATGATCTTGCTCTCTTTCTTCCACCTGGTCTTAAAGTCGGCACAAAACTCAAACCAGAGCATGAAGAAATGACCAGTTGTCACCTCCTTCTCTCCTGTTTTGGGCTTCAGTCCAAAGAAAAGCACCAAGTCCTGAAAACTTCAGCGAGAGAAGAGAGGAATTTAAAATAAAAACACAATGTGAGATGTCATTTGACAAGATGGCCTTTTGTCTAAAAACACATGTAATGTTTGAGCTATGGTGTTATTCAGGGAAACCGGAAATCATGACTTGGCAGCAAATTTGCTGAGTCTGGCTCATGTGACTCCAACAATATTCTGCTGTTGAAGAATATTAATACAAAAGCCTGAACCTAAAACCAAAAACATCCAGCATCAAAATAAATGATAATCTGATGTCCACACTGTAGAACAGCTGGAACCTGCATTGTTTTGTCACTTTTTACAGCAAAAGATGAGCACAAGAAAACTAGAATTTAATTGTCCAACCTTTTTTGTACTGTCGTCAGCTGATGGGTAGTTTCACCGTGTTCTTTTTGTGCTGCAGAGAAATACACAAAGACGTGCTTCAGTAGGGGCCAAAAGAGTGTATATGTTGAATACTCCTCATCCATTTCCTATGATCCCGATGTTGATGTAAACACTCATACGGACACACTAAGGATCTCTTCTGTGGTGATAACCTTGTAAAACGGAGCCAGAGGACCATTTGGCCTCTTCAAAACACCAATTACACATTCAGTTATTCAACAATGGAACCATTCTTGCTGGCATTTAAAAATTGCAATAAGAGGTACACCTGTCTCTGTCTCTCTGTAATGCAGTGAGATTTTGTTTCAGTTTGAATCTGAATCTATTTTGCTGTCTGAGTGTTTTCAGGATTTTGCTTGAAGCAGGGGATACATTCTCCTCTTCTGTGAACTAAATCCTTTAAATCAAAACACATTGTTCAATTTAATGGAGTGATTTTCTTTGCCCAAATTTGCTTTTTGGAGTTGCCTTAAAAGACGTCAGGGGACATTATAAAGTCAAGCTCAAACTGTCAGTGCAGAGAATCCCTTCAATGGACGCACACAACTAATTTGCCAGTCTGACATTTCCCAAAGTTAAGCAGTGGGATGAGAGAGACCAGATCAAAAGAGTCCAGCTTGGTCTGGATGGATGGCTCACTCACTAAACTTCAGATGTCCAGTGTTCAAATTACACAACACAAGAAATGAATTTGGGCAAACAGCACAAATGAGACACATGCAAGTCTTACAAAACAGAATTCCACAGCAGGACGAATATTACTGGCAGTGCAGTCAGTGTGTAGGAGGACGGAGAGAGTCACAGTGGCGGTGTGTCTCAGCCAGGAGTCTTTCACTCATTGCCAAATCTGTGTGATCCCTATCTACTTGTCTAGCCTTTGCTCTGAACCCACACTATCTCTTCCACACACACAGATACCAAAGTCACTCCTTGAAAAAGGAACAGGGACACAGATATTCAGCGCAGTAACAGGATGAAGCCTACCTTTATCTGAACGCAAGAAACAAAGGGAACATTTGGAGGGAGCCGAGAGAGAAAGGGAGGGAAGGATACTGTTCCTTCTTGGTTCTTTGGGAGTTCATTCTAATGCAGAGTTCACATGAGGGATTGACCGATTGAACTCAATTAAGTTAGGGCCAACAGGTGTTATCATATGATATATCGATCAAATAAAATTTAATTTAGTGATGTGAAATTAGTTCATTGAATCTTAATGCACAGTCCAACATTTTAACTTAAACTTTGAACTTTCACTCATTTATGAAGACACATTGATTCAGATTCTATTTGTGTGCAGGGTCCACATGGTGAACATTTGTCTTTTTTTTTCCACTGACCATTATTGGTTCATTTCATTTCAGCAGTGGAGCTCTGACCCCTGATCAGTGACACACCCAGCCAATGATGGACCAATGATGGATCAATTATGGTCCAATAATGGATCAATGATGGATCAATGATGGAACGAGGTTGTATCAGAGGTAATAAAGACAAATCACAGCTCTTAAGGACTAAAGCTAAGCCAAAACGCAGGCGAAAGATACGGGCCAATTGAAAAGAAGATTATTGAAGACCTTTAGTAGTACTTAAGCCTCTGTCTTTGTAATTTATACATTTGTAGACTACATTAACTTTAAGTGTTAGATTGTGCATTGTGCACACATAGATGTTGATTAGTGAAATGTCACGTACAGACGTGAAGGCTTGCAGTAAATGAAAGTGCATCGATCAGATATTATATCTTTTGCATTTGAGTTTTTTGTACCTGGCTGGCATTCACATGTACTGGTATATAAGGAAATATAAAAAGTAAAGAGCGTAACTAATTCTCACCGCTGACAGTAAAATCCTCCATCTTGTCCTTGAATGGTTGGAGGTGATCCTCAGGAGAGTCAGAACAAACCCTCTGTACATCTCTCTCACATACTGAAAGGAAGAAACAGTTTTACATTAGCAGTTTGGTATGTTTATCCTATGCCTGTTTTTCTTTTTAATTATTTAATCATTCTAAAAATTCCCGGATCTTGACCCCGTTTCACAGCCCACCAGGTAAAACCTGGCAAATAGCTTTTTAAGTAATCTTATTATAATTATTATTATCATTATTATATTATAATTGATTATTATGATGATGTTGATGTTGATGATGATGATTATTATTATTATTATTAGTCATTGGTGGTGGTGAGGTCCAACCAGCCCTATTGAGTCCATGTTTCTCTGTATGCAGTGATCCATCCATTCTTTTTCTGGGGTTATTTTAGATTTGCCTCTATTTAGATTTGAGGTTTAATTTGTGGCATCCGAAGTAGAATTGAGTTTGGACAAATATTAAATGGAAATGAAGTGAATGGAACTCTTTCTGTTGCATCCAAAATTGTTTGATGGTATCATTTATTCTTTTTTAAAATTGGTACAGGATCAGTCACGTGTTAGCAGCAAGTGGAAGTAGGGAGAGACAGAGAGACAGATAGAGAAAAACGAGGGTATATTTGGACAAATCCACCTGCGCCGGTGCCAGAGGCCCTCGATGCAGTCACTTGTTTAGATTCACCTAGAGATGGCGACTACCGACTCTTCTCCCTCCGTTCCTGTGCCCGCGTGGCACCAGGTTGCTCTATGTTGTCCAATCAGTGGATCATAGGAGCCAGTCTGCTGAGCCAGTCATAATAGTGACTGCAGAGGGAACCGAACCCATGTCCCCCCGCCCACCACCCTTGATCAACATCTCCCAGATAAGATTACAAAAGAATACTGTTTTCATTCAGGATTTGTGTAAACTTTGGAGGTGGGTATCTCTCTGCATTGTGTGCCAAGCCTTTCTTGCTTTTCTCTGCCTTTTGTGCCTGGCAAGCGTTTGCTTATTCCAGACTGAAGAAGGTTACAGACGCATACATAAACACAGCAGTGTGCTGCTCAGTGACGAGAGGCTGAAATTACACCCACTGCCACGGAGCAGTGGGTGTAATTTCAGTATTGTAATTGGTTTCATAGCGAGGAAGAAATGCTCTCTAGCGAGACATTTGTGTTTTTGATGATATCACCTCATTCATCAGGCCATGATGACTTTCCTCAGTAGTGCACAGTCTATTAGAATAGGTTGAAGGTCTTCAGTTGAGTCTGATCGATGCTGGTGGGACTGATGTTATTGGGTAATACATGCAAGTCACACCTGTATCAGTATATCTTTAAAAACTATGCAAAATGAAGTTACGCTACATATGCTGGAACTCTTTTACAGCTGCATTTTATCTATATTTGATCCTTATCATTCTCTGTTCAATCAAACAAAATTTTTTATTGCTTGATGGTGTCAAATTTGGTCTTCTGTTTTAAATTTTCTGTTTTATTGTCTTTTTTCATAATGAACTTAAACTATAAAACTCACAAAGTACCCCTTAGATTTAGTTGATTCTCAAATATCGGATACTGCATGTGAGATATAGATATTAATTAACCAAAATATCTGACGCTCTAGTTTTTTTTGACCACCCATATTTAAAAGGAAGCAAACATAAATCAACAACAACATATATCAAAAATCTAACCAAAGAGGTTTAAAAAAAGCATTTACAGAAACCCCCCCTAATACTACTTATTTAAAATACTTTGCCACATAAATAGTCAATTTTCAGGAAATGCGAATAAAATGATGCTGCTAGAAAATAATGCAATTTAAAATACAATAGTCATAGTAAAAGTATTTCAGGGATTCTTAAACAGACTTTGTTTAGTTCTTAAGTAAATTAAAGGTATTGAGTTAACGGTGTAAAAGAGGTTTATGTCCACATGCCACAATAAACTCCTTCTCATACTAACCAAATCACAAACAGAGGGAGAGTGAAGAAGGACAAACCCAGACCATCAAACAAGGCATGAGGGTGGTTCAAACAGGCTGAACAAAAGGAACCTGCGATGGGCGATCCAGATTGCACGGTGGTTTGGGTAGACGGGCCGATAAAGCAAAGCTGTGTTGAGAGGTAAAGAAAGCTATCTGTGGCACACATCTGGGGGCCACACTGGAGCCCAGGTGATACAGCCCAGCAGGTTAAGGATCCTGCAGAGGCCCGTGCAGAGATACTACAGATATTCCAGGTCTGCAGATTACATAAGAGGGAAGCTATGGTCTCTGTACGCTGGCGACAGGAGCCTGAAGGCACAACGACGGGAGATCTGATGGACAGGATTAGAACCTGGATCTGAAAGGCGCCAGGCCAGTATCAGAAAAAAAAAAAAAAGATTCCTACTCGTCTCTGAATACACAAACGCAAATAAACACACGTGCATGCGTAGACGGGGACACGAATACAACAATGCACTCGCGCACACAATCTCATACATGTAAGCAAGCAGCGCACATTGTTCTCAAAATGACTGCTGTCTGCTTACATTGGCTGGCACGTTGAATGGCGTCATATGGGCACACTTAGGAAGAGAAGAAGGATAAGAAAAGAGGAGGAGGAGGAGGAGAGGAAATCTTTTGTTCTGAGCTTCAGCTAATTCGGGTTTGGTCAAAAGAAGCAGGCCTTTAGCTCTAAGTATAAACAGTTACTCAATGGCAGGGGCCAG